>OX388312.1:58668-249263 GCA_947579605.1 Athripsodes cinereus | reverse complement strand
GCTGTATCGAACAGCGGTCCTCCCCCACACACAGCTATGTCGCGTCTGGGTGAGAATTTATGAGCGAGCCTCACACGAGCCGATCGGTCTCGCGACGCTGATTAAAATGATATGTGAATCATTAACATCGGCCGCGGGATCGATTGGATAAGTGAGGTTTGGCGAAAATTCTTACTTTTGACGCGCATAGAGAGGTATGCGGTATAGCATGCGCCCGGCGTGGCTTCGATCCACGCGGGCGGCGAATTACCCGCATCATGGGCACCAAACCATTGGTGCGAATCAGATAGATTAAGCAACATGTGTAATCATATAAAATAATGTCCTTATGTATAAATTATTATGTAAACTTGTTGTGATGTATATTTGTATGTGTAAATATATTGTAAATTATGTCATATTATGAATAATAAAGAAATGACGGCTGCTGTTTTGGTCCCCAAGCGGCACGCGGTGTGTTGGGTTGAGAATGCCCGACACACCGTGATGCAGAAAACGCACGGTATACCGCCCAGGCGAGGTGCCCGATGAGACGGTGCGCGCCGGCCGAGAGGGGTATATATAGGGGACGCGATTCAGTAGTCGTCAGAACTTGCTGAGCAGCGCTACTGAACAGACGTGTTTCATTTCTACCTACCACTACCTGCCTACCTTGGAATTGCTTTTGGATCACCTTTGCTGACACTGGACTGGACTTGAAGGATTACATTGCTGCATACGACCTGGCCTGGATTTGGATTCATCTCTACGGACTACACGAAGCAGTACCTTCGCCTCTCCGACGAGCTTTCCGACGTAGTTCTGCAGTGTAGTGGTCGCCTCCCGAAGTGCCTTACCGTGACAACCGCCGTGCGCTGCCTAGTTACTTGAAAGAGTTGACCATTGGTTCATTGCCTGTGGTCGTACAACTCAAATAGAGTAGCTAGTGTAGTGTGCCTAGGTGTCCAGGCGCGGGATTGCGAACTCTGCCTGCGTTCTATTAGGCCGGCTCCGACGGGCGTTGAAGTGCTTGCCGAGTGGCATCACACCCGACGTCGCGACCCGACCTACCCCTGCACGACCTACGCTTCAGCCGCGGTACTAGAAGCCTAGTACCCTCCCTGCATCCTGTGAAAGCGCCCGCGGCGATCGAAGAACCGGTGAACCCCTCACTCACCTCCACTCCTGCACATCACGGAGACACAGTCTTTGTGTACCCGGCTCTCTGGAGTGAGCCATTGTCCGGTACATGAAGTGGTCCTTCGAGCCGGATCTTCGCTGACACCGCGGTTACTTCTTCAGGATGGCGCCATCACTACGCTCAGGAGGACGTAGTGACCGTGATCGACGACCAGGAGACTCTACAGCCGCCACAGGAGAGCCACCAGCCCCTGCAGAGCTGCTAGACGACATAGAACAGAGCGATCACGACTCCTCAGCCTCTGGGACATCGGATGACCGGACGCACACAGATGAGACGGCCCGTCAACGCCAGAGAGACCTCGAGAAGGAGATTCGGGAGCTGAAGAAGCTGGTGAAGCAGATGATGAAAGAGAAGGCGCAGGCCGAGGCCTCCGCCGCAGCTGCAAGACAACTCTACGCACCGGGGACGAGCGCGGCAACACGTGCGGCCGTGGAGGATTCACGACCTCAACCGCCGCAGCACCAGCCGCCTCCACCACCGGCGCCCGAAGTCTACAATGCAGCGTCTACGGGAGCACCCATTCACACGCCGATACCAACGCCCGAGCAACGCAGAATAGCCCGGGATAGAAGAACGGCGGACTGGTTGGACTATGCTGCCCTATCTAGCAGTCTGGAGGACAAGAGGGTGGAGGCCATCCTCGCACGCCAGAACTGTGACAAGACGTTACGTACGTTCAGTGGTGACCCGATGGAATGGGAAAACTTCCGGCGGCGGTACTATGAAACATCGCACCTACTCTCACTAACCAACGCTGAGAATCGTCTCCGCCTAGACAGAGCCCTGGAGGGCCTTGCAAGGAAGGTGGTGAATGACATGTTGAGTGGAGATGGTGATTGTGAAGCAATCATAGCCGAGCTGGAGAACGCCTTCGGTGATCCGTCGTACATCATCGCGCACCTCAAGGAGCGACTGCAAAGGTGGCCGGACTTAGAGAACGCCAGCCTAGCTGAGATGCGGGAGTTCACTGCCTATGTGCGGGCAGCGTATACTACCCTCCGTGCCAGAGCACCAGCAGCCGTCGCGGACAGAGAGTTCGTACAGAAGATAGTGAAGAAACTACCCGAGTGGATAAGTGCATCGTGGTTATCGATACTCGTTATTGAAGAAAGCTCGGATAGTAAGCGCCCTATCGACCTGAAGTTCGTCTTAGACTTTTGTGTGAAAGTGTGTAACAGTTTGCAGAAGGGAGACCCGCGAAAACTCCCCACAAACAGAAGAAAAGAGAAAGTGTTTAATGTAGTGCCCGCACCAGTGACTGAAGAAGTGGAGGACAGTGAAATCGCGAACAGTGACGTGAGTAAGGCGGATAGAACGCCGTCGTGTTCGTTGTGTAAAAAGCCCCACAAAAGTGCTAGGTGCCGGAACTATTTGAAACTTTCAATAGACGAACGGTGGGGCGTAGTAAAAGACAAGAGAGTGTGCTTCAAGTGCTTAGGGGTCGGCCATGCGGCCCCGCAGTGTAAGTCGCGTGCATGCGGTGTAGCAGGGTGTGATAAACCGCACCATTATACGCTGCACCGAGAGAACAATGTATCGGCGACAGTGGCCCTAATGCGGCATTCAGGACATGTGTTGTTGAAAGTAGTGCCTGTGCGAATTAGTGGCCCAACCGGGCATGTTGATACACACGCCCTACTAGACGAAGGCTCAACGATAACGCTGTTGGACGAGGGTATCGCAGACGCCGTGGGAGCGACCGGTATGTTTACCGGTCTAACAATATACGGCGTGCATGGTGTAGTGGTCGAGGAACCAGATTCCCGGCGAGTGCAGTTGAATATAAGTGGCCAGAAGGGCGAAACTTATTCACTCGCCGGCAATACAATATCTCGATTCAAATTACCCGAACAGCCGATGGTCCGCAGCAAGGACGAGTTTCGGCAAGGAACGCGCGTGCCGAATGTGACACCGGGGTTGTTAATTGGACAAGACAACGCCCGGTTGATAGCGGCACGCCGGGTATTGGAAGACGCCGGTGACCCTATAATGGTCTCCCTAACCGCCTTAGGATGGGCGGTACATGGAGGAGAAGAACCAGAAGGGCCGGCCTACACCTGCCACCCGTCCGGAAGGAAGAATGTGGAGCCAAGAGAGCTAGAAGAACGTACCTCACAGCGGGAAGATGGAGTACGCAGTACCGGCCAGCTGTGGGATGAAATAGGAACTGAGCTTCTTAATGATAAGAAGGAGAGTTCAACAACCGCGTCAGTGGACGCAAATACCACCGCGGCAAGTGAAACAAAATGCCGCGTAGTGAGCGTAGGTGATACAGACTCGTTCGTGTGTACGGATCAAGTGGACAATCGAGTGAATTGTGACACGATAGTACATAGCGGATTGATACGAGTTGCTGTTGAAATGACACGACGCCCACACAACTCGACCGAAAATGATGAAGCAGGTCGAAATGATCTTACCGGTAACACTGGCTGTGATTCCAGAGAAGGAACGAGTGTAGCAGTTGTAAGCCGATGTTTACTCGCGTACGAGGGTCCGTGTATGAGGAAGCGGGCGATGTCGTCGCGAGGCGCTGTAGACATAGCCGGTCCGACAGTTAATGGACGGCGTCGCAGCAGTACACTCAGCATGAGGCTGAGAAGAAAGACGCAGTACGTACTCACCTCGCATGTTGAAAGGCGTAACAGAGTACGAGGCGTCACAAACATAGCCAGTCTGACAATGAAAGATAGACGGCGTCACAGAACAATCAGCATGAATCAGCTGAAAAGAATAGCGCAATGCGTGCCCATCCCGCATGTTATGGGGAAGAAGAGGGTACGATGCGCGACCTATATAGCCGCGCCAACAGTGAATGGATGGCGGCACGGCAACACACTCAGCGTGAGGCTGAGAAAAGCGACGCAATGCGTACTCACCTCGCAAGTTAGAAAGCGTAATAGAGTACGAGGCGTCACCAGTATAGCCGGTCCGTTTGTTATACGGAGCCGGAAAGCATTCAGCAGCAGTTTGTACAATGTGTATGTCAACAACGGTGCTGTCAAGTGTATGAGACACAGCAGAACAGTGAATCCCGAGTTACGTGATGGGACAGTCAAAGAAGGCGCGAGTAATAGACAACTGTGTGCAAGTATGCGTCCATGTGGAGAGGCTCAAGAACATCCACAGAGTGTTAGCGGCGATGCTGTTACGTTCTACAATGGGAAGACCAGTGAGTACCCACGTGATGCAAGAACAGCGACTATCGAGCTACACAACAAGACGAAGAAGGAGCTCACCCAGACCAGTGAACGAAGGTGGGCCCCAGCGGGGCAGAACCCCGCAGATATGGGCACTAGAGACGCGGAGATACCGGACCGGATAGTGTTCAATGGTCCGGAGTTGCTCCGCGGGCTTGAGAGAGAGTGGCCCGACAAGAAACCCGGCTACATCGAGAAGAGGAAGTGCCTTGTCAGAACGATCACAAGCGGCGGCAGGGGGCGTGCAGTGCCCGAAGCGAAAAGAGTCTCATCATGGATGAAGATGGTGAGGGCCACAGCCTATGTAAGGCGTTTCGTGAACAACTGTCGCTGGCAAAAGCGATCGAAGGACTTCCCAGCGGTGCCGGAACTCAAGATGGCAGAGAGGGAGTGCTCATTACAGTTCAACAGAGACTCCTTCAGGGCCAAAATAGAAGCCCTGCGCACGAGAGGCGCAGTGTACCTCGGCAGCAGATTGGCAGCCAGGGCACCGAAGCTGAAAGAAGATGGAAGCATCATGGTGTGTTCCCGATTAGCAGCAATAGAAGGTGCCAAAGGAGAGCTACCCCTGCTGGATGGAGATGAACAATATATGATGTTGTGGCTCCAGAAGCTACGCGACACCAGCCACAAGAAGATAAACCGCGGGTGCACTAAAGGTCGGGTGAAAGATATTAAACCCGACAAGCCCTTGATGGGGGCATGGCCCGCGGTAAGAACAGCCCACCACCAACGGCCCTTCACCCACTGTGGGGTATACTATATTGGGCCGATGGAAGAGGTGGTGGGACGTCGGCGCGAGATGAAAGACGAGGCACTATTTACATGCCTCACAACGCGCGCCGTGCAAACAGATGTGGCGGGCAAGCTGAGCGCCGTTGAACGCGTTGAAAGCAGCCTCGCAGAGGATGACAGCGGAACGAGGGACCCCGGAGAAGATGACTACTCGGCGACCAAAGGAACCATTGAAGAGTTCATCGCGCCGAGTATGCTGCACATGGGGGGAGCCTCGGACGGACCGCGAGTTCGTCGTTGAAGGGTGAGGCGGAGACCTCACGGGGGGAGTGTATCGAACAGCGGTCCTCCCCCACACACAGCTATGTCGCGTCTGGGTGAGAATTTATGAGCGAGCCTCACACGAGCCGATCGGTCTCGCGACGCTGATTAAAATGATATGTGAATCATTAACATCGGCCGCGGGATCGATTGGATAAGTGAGGTTTGGCGAAAATTCTTACTTTTGACGCGCATAGAGAGGTATGCGGTATAGCATGCGCCCGGCGTGGCTTCGATCCACGCGGGCGGCGAATTACCCGCATCATGGGCACCAAACCATTGGTGCGAATCAGATAGATTAAGCAACATGTGTAATCATATAAAATAATGTCCTTATGTATAAATTATTATGTAAACTTGTTGTGATGTATATTTGTATGTGTAAATATATTGTAAATTATGTCATATTATGAATAATAAAGAAATGACGGCTGCTGTTTTGGTCCCCAAGCGGCACGCGGTGTGTTGGGTTGAGAATGCCCGACACACCGTGATGCAGAAAACGCACGGTATACCGCCCAGGCGAGGTGCCCGATGAGACGGTGCGCGCCGGCCGAGAGGGGTATATATAGGGGACGCGATTCAGTAGTCGTCAGAACTTGCTGAGCAGCGCTACTGAACAGACGTGTTTCATTTCTACCTACCACTACCTGCCTACCTTGGAATTGCTTTTGGATCACCTTTGCTGACACTGGACTGGACTTGAAGGATTACATTGCTGCATACGACCTGGCCTGGATTTGGATTCATCTCTACGGACTACACGAAGCAGTACCTTCGCCTCTCCGACGAGCTTTCCGACGTAGTTCTGCAGTGTAGTGGTCGCCTCCCGAAGTGCCTTACCGTGACAACCGCCGTGCGCTGCCTAGTTACTTGAAAGAGTTGACCATTGGTTCATTGCCTGTGGTCGTACAACTCAAATAGAGTAGCTAGTGTAGTGTGCCTAGGTGTCCAGGCGCGGGATTGCGAACTCTGCCTGCGTTCTATTAGGCCGGCTCCGACGGGCGTTGAAGTGCTTGCCGAGTGGCATCACACCCGACGTCGCGACCCGACCTACCCCTGCACGACCTACGCTTCAGCCGCGGTACTAGAAGCCTAGTACCCTCCCTGCATCCTGTGAAAGCGCCCGCGGCGATCGAAGAACCGGTGAACCCCTCACTCACCTCCACTCCTGCACATCACGGAGACACAGTCTTTGTGTACCCGGCTCTCTGGAGTGAGCCATTGTCCGGTACACACGCTGTATTCCAAGTGGAGTAGGTAGAGAGGACGGAACGCCATACAGATACATCCTTACATACTTTTTTCGCTTCTTCTAAATTCATACCATTTCTCATACACGCAGTCAATTTCTTTTACTCGACACATGGCCGTCCTTGAGAATTTGATCTACGTCAGTGTTTCCCAACCTTCTTCTCGTCGCGAACCAAAAGTAATATCCAACAGAATTTGGCGAACCCCCTATGTTGGGTTTGGTCTACGAAATTAATTGTCTTTCAGAATAATTATTTCTGGAGGTCTAATTTGACTCCTGCCACAAAACGGAATGATAATAAAGTCTCAATTTCCCATATCGCACACAATAGGTAAACCTATAACTAGACACCCACTGAGTTTATTAGTGTTTTTTAACTAATCCGTTGTCTCATACGAAAGTAATTGTATTTACGCACTAATAAAAATATTATTGTAAGAATGCGATTTTAAATTATAGTGTACCAAAAATAATCATTGTAAGCAATGGAGTAAAATTTAACAACACAAGTAACAGATTGTAACAGTAAAACCAAACCACACCTATAATAAGGTACAAAAACTAATTTTTCAGTTAACTCACCTCGGTAGTTGTTCAGCACGCAATAATATCGAGGAAATAAATGTTTACACGATTGTGTTACAGATAAGATGACTGAAGAATCTATTGGTAGGTAGGTAGGTACCCACGAATACTTTTTGAGTGCAGACCAAAAAGAAATCATCGAGTAGATACGTACCTACGTCTCCTTCCCTTACTCAGAATGATTTGGATCATAAAGACTCTTCTTTACATCTTAAATTCAGCGATGAGCGATTCAAACTTCACTGGCTTGTGAAAAATGTAATATTTAAGTTGTACTATATAATATGTAAAAGCTGTTTGTTTGTATTAATAAAATAAAATAAAAAATAAAATAAAAAAGATGAGGTTTGCCACCCATCTCTGAATGTCTTAATTTTTTGTTGCCATCTTGAAAATGATAATTATTGTCGAGATACTGCTGGATTGGCATGCCCGCATTTTTTCTATAGTCACTCCGCACATCGTAGGGTTAATAAGATCCAGGGCTACTTTTGACACAATCTAAATACGACCTTCATCTAGTCTTGATCTTAATCATACGACGCGCTAAGGGACTATAGTCAAAAATACCGCGCTACCCCTACCTCGAGATTGATATGCACATATTTTTGACTCATAGTCATTTCACGTGTCGTATGATTAAGATCGTATTTAGATCGTGTCATGAGTAACCCTGCAGGGGCATACAGGAGATATTTTCTAGTATTTCAATGTTATTTCTTAAACTCTAGTGGGGGTCGTCTCCCAACGCATTCCATAAGAAAGTCGGAAGAAGTCCCTCGAAGACTTATCACAAGTTACCAGGTATTTGAAAAATACACTCGTATATTTTAACGGAAACTGATGAACTCATTAATCTTTTATTGGTTAATGCCCAGTTCTGATAAATAGGTTGGAGTTGTGGTTCCCAAAGTTGACTGGACTTCGACCCAACAAATTTTTTCTCAATCTTGGGACCCACGTTTTAGGTTGTTTTTTTACAAAGTTTTTTCAATGGGGAGTATGTATAATTGTATATGTTTTATATTTTTATCATTACCTACAGTTTCAGCATCTCACTCAATATTCGCTCGACCCATAATATAAAGGGAAATACTGTACTTACTTACTGGGTTAGAGTCATCAATAAAATAAATAAATGTATCTATGATGATTCATTTCATACTGATAGTATATTATTTATAACGCACCTATTAGGTAGATTAAGTAAATTATATGAAGGTACCTACCTATGTTATGATAATTATATTACATTACATTAAGGGAGGGGTTCCCACCACTTACCCCTGGATGTTTCAAGAACACCAGTTCTCATGTCATCTAGTCAATCTAGAGCAAAAACTATCTTTTTTCTTTATTAAAAAGTGGGGTCGAGGTTGTCCTTATGGGATTCCCTCTGCAAAACCCACACGAGAATTGAAATGCTCCCTTGATGTACCTACCCTTGGTGGAAAATCTCACACCGAGGATGACACACACATATTGGGCACAACATAATACATAGTTTAAGAATCTTATAACCAGAAATATACATAACTTTTCTTAAGTCTATCTTACAGTTACGTACTAAGGACATATGTGTGTCTTAAATGCTATGTAGGACTTAAACTAGGTACTTATTACAAATTATAGTTTATTTATTTTATTCATCACTGTATATTGGTAACAATATTACAAAATAAAACAGTGTCATATAAATATCAGTTATACAATCCAATGTACAGAGGGCGAGTTTGTCGCTAAAATGCGA
Organism: Athripsodes cinereus; assembly: GCA_947579605.1. Taxonomy (NCBI): domain Eukaryota; kingdom Metazoa; phylum Arthropoda; class Insecta; order Trichoptera; family Leptoceridae; genus Athripsodes; species Athripsodes cinereus. The sequence goes on along the minus strand of OX388312.1, from coordinate 240,234 downwards.
TGTCTTCCAACTAACCCGGATAATTGACATGGATTATTGGTTATTTTTCAGGCGGTGCTATGAGTTGGAATGCGCGCGCTGTGCGGCGTGCCGGCGGGCGCGCGGCTGGCGGGGGCCGCTCGCTTCGTGTCGCTGCGAGCGCCCCCGGCCGCCACCCCCCTCGTCATCCTTGTGGACGCCAAGGCGAGACTCCGAGACCTCAGACACCACGTTATCGCGCATCTTCATCACAATGGAATCACAGACACAGATCTCTTTGGGATCGCAGTGCTTTATGGTAAGTTATATCAACTACATAAGTACCTACATAGTTACACACAGATCATTTCAAATTGAAATTACTGATGCGCATAAGTCAGCTGTTGTTTATAGCTATAGGCAGATTAATAAATTATTTGTCACAGGGCACATCCACAATACAAAATAGATACCCATTCTCTGAGATGGATGCACCATTAAACCGATACCAACAAATATGTATAAACAAACACTGTAATTTTGGCCTTATTTTTTTTTGTTACTGTGATTTAAGTTACGTATTATGTGCTGTTGAGTTTGAATTAATAAATAAAATAAAAGAAAATAATCCGATACACCTTCATATGTACATACATTCCTTAATACCGTCTCCTGCTGTCTGCTATCTGACTATCTGAGGATACCTACATCTATACATGTACCTATGTACCTAACTGCGGTGTAAGATCTATACGAAAATGACAAATTATTTAGGATAAACTACATCTAATATTTTCATCTCAACACATCACAAATATACATATAGGTATACCTACGTACCATCACGCCGCTTCCCTCGCGGGGTAGGCAGGAAGGATCGAGAGCCACCTCGTTCTATCCTTGCATAAATCTTTCGCTTCCGTCACTGTCATTCAATATTCCTCATGCATGTTCTCCTGCTCAATTAGATATATACCTACGTACATATACCTGTGTAATATATGAGCTATTATTAATATTCATAGGCATTCCACCCTGTACGAGTGATTTGTGCCACTAACAATTTTAAATATATTAGCTATTATATATAAAATAATTGCTAATAGAAACATATCTACTACAGTTTAAAGGTTGGTGCATTCGAATCTGCTATCTTAGTGCCAACACTCATGTATGCAAGTGAGACGTGGACATGATTAAGTGGCATAAATGCAGTTGAAATGATATCGTTGAGAAGGGTGTGTGGTAAATGTTTGATAGATCGTGTGCGTAACAGTGATATCCGAGAGGAATGTGGAATGAAAGTTGGTGTAGTTACAAGGATGAATGTAAATAAGTTACGATGGTTTGGGCATGTGGAAAGAATGAATGAGGACAGAATTACCAAGAAGATATATTTGAATGACCAACATGCTTGCATCTATCTTCACTGTATACCTTTTAATTGGCATTAGCCAGTAAAGTTTTATTTATTTAACTATATCCTGGGTATTATGTATGTGCAGTACTGCGAGTCGCAGAGGAGGATATTATACAATACAGTATAAGGTGATTCCTGCTTCCACCCTCACCACAAAGTAACGTACCTACCTACCTACCTAATAATAATAATAATATAGATATACCTACACCTAGTACATATAGGTAGCTACTACAACATTATGGATGTAATGATATAAATTATAGTTAAGTAGGTATTTATATTAATATAATAATGTAGATACAGTGGTACTTCGACATATGAGTTTAATTCGTTCCGCAACCTTGTTCGTATTTCAAATTACTCGTATCTGAAAGCAAATTTCCCCATTGAAATTAATCGAACTGCCATTAATCAGTTCCAGCCCCCATAATGTCACCCCAGCTATTTTTATTACTTGTTTTTGAATAACAAAAATGTATTTATAAATGACAAATATTGTACAAAAACATAATAAAAGAGAATGTTAAGAAATAAACTAGATTATTTTATAATGTATTACTTTCGTTTAATTTTCGTCACTGCTTTTCTCTTCACTGGACTTTGCCTTGTTCGCCACGCTTTTCTCACTTTCTACTGTAGGCTGTTTAAAAAAATGTCCAAGGAGGTTTGTTTCTTCCTCCCTTTCAGAATGTTCCGGAAGTGAGTTAGCCAAGTTAGTGTCATTAAATAGCTCCGATGCACGACCAATTGCAACTTTTTCTGAGTAGGTATTTCTTTTCCACGAACTGTGAAACTCTCTCCCACATTCCCAAGATCTGTGGGAGCGAGTGGGTTGCGCGCTATCTAGCTGCCGCCACGCAAATCAAACCGCTCATATAAATAATTCGATTTTACGAAAGATATCGGTCCTACAGTGCTGAACTTTCGTGCACGCTAACATTACAAAACCGCGTAGTTTTTTTGCATCTCATCATCTCTTAAACTTCATCAAAACTCGAAATAAATTAATATTCATTATTGTTGATTGTCTCTTCAAAACTTTAACAAGTCATCATTTTGTGTTACATTCCCGCTTCTATTGACAAAACACGTGTTAAAAAAATCGACCCCTTCCGGGAATCACTTTGTTGTCTCACAAGTGCCAGCGTGTAGTGAGCAGTGTATGTCCGGTAGTGTAACAGAAAAGGATAACAACACCGACTACTCGCAACAACACAGCGGGTGAAAGAGACAAAAATACTGCTTTGTCTCACGATTCCAATTTACCACGATGCCTATCTCATATCTCCGTAAGAAGAAGCTTCTCTATGTGTCCAACGTTTTCTTTGATGTCAACCAAAGTGGAACGCTCGAAAAGAAGGACTTCGAGTTAGCTATTGAGAAAATCTGCACTCGTCGTGGATGGCCCCAGAGTCATCCTATGAACGTAGAGACGTACGACACCATGACCAAGATATGGGATGTCCTGAGGCAGAGAACTGATGCCAATAAAGATGGAGAGGTGTCTGTGAATGAATGGAGTTCTATGTGGGATGAGTTTGCCCAAAGTCCCGACCGTCCTCTGCAGTGGCAGCAGCGTTACATGAACTTCATGTTTGACCTAGAAGATGCTTCCAACTTAACTAACAAGCCACGGCGCTCTTGAGATGGTCACGGACCATTAAACAGCGCCAAATAAATTATCTTTTTATTATTATTATTATTATTATCTGAGTTTGGGTAGATGGCGCTCTTGTAGCTGACTGAACCCATAACTTCTCCAATTTTTTAATTAAATATAATAGTTTATCACTTAAGTTTTTATTTTATTTTTATTTTCCGACTAAAATAAAGTGTTTTTTTATTTGATAGTTTTGTTTTTTGTGTTTGTTTCTTAAAATTAAGTGATAAATTTTATTAAAATTAAATCTGATACCTACAATTTGTGACAATAAAAATAGCTTACACGATTTGTGTTTTAAAAGTAATAAAAATAAATTAAAGTGACAAACAATATTGTAAATGCGCTCTTGAAGTGATTACATTACAAAAACAGCGCAATATAAGTGATCCAATAATAATAAATAATAATAATAATTATCTCCTTTATCTCACTTGTAGAAATAACCTCCTCCTCTGTCTCCTCGACTGGTTCGTGTGTAATCGTGGCCGATCCGCTACGCCGACTGCTCGTATCTCAAATTTTGCTCTTATTTCAAAGCAAAAAATCGCTCGCTCGACGGCTCGTATCTCCAAAAACTCGTATGTTGGGGCACTCGTATGTCAAGGTACCACTGTATAGGTATCTATAGTGCTTGCTCACCGCTCACTACACTGAACTGCTCTCAACCTCTCTGTCTCAGCTCCATACTATGTAATGTAGGTATGTTGTTACAGTATTTAGGTTCTGGCTGGCTCTATCTACATACATTAGGTGCAGCGTGGTGCGGAGCGGAGAGGCGGGGTTCCGTAATACAGGTAGCCCGCGGTGTGAGTAGGTGTGCGGAGATGGCAGGTGAGGGAGCGCAGAGGGGGAACCAGGGTAGACTTGTGGAATGTGGCCCAGCCCGCGTGCATTCCACAAAATACACATAAAATATATATATACACACATCACGTGTGGTTCTACCGCCAACACGCTCTAACCTCTCGTCCCTAAGTAGGTACTTACATATTATCTCTATAATAATATTGCATAGGTAGGTACTGCCTGCATAATGACGCTCATTTATTTCTGCATCGATTACAATAATAATATAATTTATATGTATAAGTATCTAATAAAATATTATGTAGGTGAGTACCTACTCACGATTCAATCGTAACATTGAGAAATAAAGACCTACTCCGCTATACCGTCATAGCATATTTTACAATTGGGGTAGCCAGTGGAATAACTGCTCGTAATAAACATGCAAGTCGTCCTCTCCGTGCCAATAAGAATTAAGACACTCGTTGCGGATATTAATTGTCACATACGCGAAGGTTACGAACATCTATAATTATATCTTTTGTATAAATCTCGTAAACTTACAGAAAAGAGTGGGCTACCGATTCTTCAGAGGGAGAGAAATAAAGAGATATTAGGTAATAGACTTGCATTCACTGTGTTTAGGTATCTAGTAGAATTCCATAATGATATTAAAAACAAATGTTTTCTTCTACTAAATTTGATTAAGAGAGACGTCTTTTGTCTTTCAAAGGCATTATTAATCTGTTTGACAATGTGCTTGAAAAATATCTCTAGTATTTGGTTCTAATTCCATTATCAGATTTTCATACTTATTTATTTATTTATTCTTTTTGCACATCATTATTAGCAGCGTTAACAAAATTATCCCGGCATCGAATATTTTGGTGTACCTAGTTGGGTATTTCTTCTTTGATTTCATTTTCAACTCCCTTCCTGTCCAATAATAGAGATTTGTAGTGAATGAATCTCATTTCATTTTCAACTCCCTTCCTGTCCAATAATAGAGATTTGTAGTGAATGAATCTCATTTCTTTTTTTTCTCAATACGCACGCGTGTTGAGCAAAATACATCGGCGTGCATGCCTGAGAAATCGTATGAATGTGGGGGAAACGAAAAAGGAAGGTATATAAGTATAGATTTATGTGGCGTTCCATTCTCTCTGCCAACCTCACTTGGGATAGTATAGAAATAAACTGGGGTGGTTACCGTAATAATATGTCAGCGACAAGATCTCCATATTTTATCACTAAACTTGTCTATAATAATTGTTTTTGTTTATAATCTACGTCTACACCGTACAATCATATCATTATCTCAAAGAAATGTTTGAGTAGGTAGCTAGGTAGCGTCTTCAGCAGATGATACCAGCTCACGGCTCAACATTTTTTTTTGCGAACTCATCTTTTGTCGATAGTGCTCGCTGTTGGAATAAGCTGCCTTCCAGAATAAGGTTGCGATCGCCACTCCTCACGCTTTCAAGCGACAGCTCAAGGATCATTTTCTCACTCAAAAATTTGACGTTGCTTTTTTAAAGGTTTTTTTTGTAAACGTTTTATGAAATCGGATAAGTTAATAGAAATCGCGCCTCCGCGATAAACTCGCCCTTTATATTTTGATTGCATTTAAAATAATTGTATCTCTATGAAAAAATGCTTACAATCAATGTTACTGTAAAGCTAAAGAATAATAATATTAATAAAGTAATTATGTGGTAGCTAGCAGTGGCGGGACTAGATTTTTCGGTCAATTTCTACTATAGGTTATCAAATAGTATCCAGTTAGAAAATATATTTTATATCGATGCTCATAATTGTTTTATTTTTATTCTTTCACTGTACACTGTTACCTACAAGATATCATGGGGCACCCAGATATTATGATGAGCTGGGGAAGGGGTACCTACAGATTACACTTAACGTAGTTAGTGCTGACTACTGATATATATATCTAATATCTATGTAGGTATATCATGCATGTAATATAATTATTACAAGTGGAGTCCCCTCCCAGCCTGGAGCTATCTCATTCTTTATTCTAAGTTTACGTGCTATATATACCCTTGACAAACTTTTATGTAGGTAGGTGCCTTTACCTACCCCTATCTTATTGACCTTGATAATCACAATCAGATTCATTATAGGAAATAGTTTTGTATATATTTTATTAAAATATTCATGTTACACACTTTATAATTATTTTATAATAATAAAACTATTGTAGGTATGTGAATTCTTTAAAACAGTCTACAGATTATCCGAAAAGTATGAACAATTGTAATCAATCAGACTTGTAATGAACCATAGCGAGGGTATATATAGCAAATTTATTTTCCATATTTTTTAGCTCAGTATTTACTCGTACATCAAACGATTTACTTGCTTGTACTCTGCTACAGTAAGTAGTAAGCTACAATTAAAATTCTTAAGTCTGAAATTTACAAACTTTTATCCAGTGTGTATGAGACAAAGGGAGTTGGCCCTGATGGTATTGCTCCCATTTTTTTTAAAAAAGATGTGCGATTCACCTTACTAAGCCTTTATACATGATATTCAAAAAAAGTATTGTGGAAGTTTGTTTTCCAAGTAAATGGAAATCAGCAATCGTGACTCTTTTGTATAAATCTGGAAACAAAGCAGACGTTAGAAATTATAGGTCTATATCAATATCGTCATCCATCTCTAAGATTTTTGAAACTATTGTTCGTGAGCAAGCGATGTTTTCCTAAAGCCTCATCTTTTGATTGACCAACATGGGGTCATGGATGGGTTGTAGATCGACGGTAACAAACCTTATATCATATACCTACTGACTATCTTTTCTCTGGATTGAACAATTATGTACAGGTCGATGCCATATATACTGATTTTCAAAACGCGTTCGATAAGATTGATTATCGTGCATTAACCCTTTCAAGCTTTTAGTAGCTTACTGTGAAAGGCGTATAAGGTTGTATTTGGGTTTATAACAAAAATACAGATATATCTTTTTTTTTTAAAAAAAATAAGAAATTTGTACCTATACCTACTCATGGAAACCTTTTGAGATGGAATGCATTGTATATTTCTAATAGACTTATGATTGTCAAACTTAATGGATTCTCATCTGAAACCATTATTATTACTTCTGTAATGCTTCTTAATATAAATAAATAAATATTGTGACTTCTGGGATCGCATTGGCCTTCAGCTGTAATGATCCTTGTAAGAATCGTCTTATTGTCAGTAATAATGATAATTAATGAAGACTCTTAATTCTTAATGCCTCTTGCACAGTATACGCGCAGTAATATGTGTCGCAGTACCTACACTACCTACATACATAAGTATATATGTATGTAATTATAATGTGTCTAATTTTGTGATTTCTGTTATTGCAGGAGAAGATTACCTGTTTCCGGAACTAGAAAGCAAACTGTCCAAGTATGCTCCCAAAAGTTGGAGGTCTTCTCACACTCACGTAAGTTCACTATAAATACCTAGTTACTTTTATATAGAATGTACTATTCCCTTGTATAATCTACATAATTATGCATATACCATACATAGGATTGTACTACTCCCTTGTACAATCTACATAATTATGCATATACCATACATAGGATTGTACTACTCCATTGTACAATCTACATAATTATGCATATACCATACATAGGATTGTACTACTCCCTTGTACAATCTACATAATTATGCATATACCATACATAGGATTGTACTACTCCATTGTACAATCTACATAATTATGCATATACCATACATAGGATTGTACTACTCCCTTGTACAATCTACATAATTATGCATATTCCAAACATAGGATTATACTACTCCCTTGTACAATCTACATAATTATGCATATACCATACATAGGATTGTACTACTCCCTTGTACAATCTACATAATTATGCATATACCATACATAGGATTGTACTACTCCCTTGTACAATCTACATAATTATGCATATACCATACATAGTATTGTACTACTCCCTTGTACAATCTACATAATTATGCATATACCATACATAGGATTGTACTACTCCCTTGTACAATCTACATATGCATATACCATACATAGGATTGATTTCACCCACACAACCACTAATCACAGTGATAAAGAATTTTTAATGAAGACTTGGTTTGTGTTTCAGGGTCTTGATGGCAATGGAAGACCGCTCCTGGAACTTCATCTGCGAGTGCAGTTCCATGTGGAGGCGGTGGCAATAGAATCTATTGGATGTGGTGCCCGGGACTTGTACATACAACATTTAAGACAAGAAGCTGCCACTAGAGTCACTTCTCTGTCTCAGGCAGCAAGAACTCGCCTAGAACAGGCTCACAGTGGTGAGGAGTTTCTACATGAAGCATGTTCTATCGAGCAACTCAATGCTCACTGCTTCCGCTTGCGGGCCAGCAAGAGAGAGCTGGAACCTGGCTCGGTGCGTCTCTATGTCAGAGCATCGGGTCTCACCGTTGCTCCAGATACTCGCCCACCTGCTTTTTTCCCCTGGCCATCAATTGGAAAACTAAGTTTTGATAGGAAAAAATTTGAAATACGTGCTGGAGAGAGTCGAATTACTCTTTATTCATCCGCTGATGAAAAGAGTAAGTTGCTCTTGGCTCTATGTAGGGATACACATCTATTCTCCATGAAAACTGCAGTGGAGTGTTCTGAGAGTAGGTTGCCAGATGAAGGTGATAAGAGTGAACAGAGGATATCAATAGCTAGCTCTAATACTACATCAGGAATTGTGAGCGACCGTCTACAGAGCGAGGATGAACCAGAGATTATAACAGATACTCCTCTTATTCTCTCGGAAGACTTGCCCAGCACTATTACTGCTCCTAGTGAGACAAGTGGAGTTTATACCATGACTGGTTCCGCTATGCCTCATAGTGAAGATGGCAGTACACAGTATGGTGAGAGTGGACAACCAACGAGAGCTTCAGTAGTATCAGACTGTGCTAGCTTCTATAATGATGGAAGTTATATATCAGAAGACAGTGTAGATGGTAATAATCCAGATGTTCAATTCAGGGGCAGAGCAGATTCAGGAGCTAGTGCTGCCGGATCTTTTCGGGGCGACGGCAGTGATCCAACTGACAGACAACACGGTCCACTGAGTGCTGAAGAGCTCACCCACCTGATTGTAGGAAGAGTAGATTACCCACCTTTGCCTCCTCCTCCAGCTCCAACGTTGGAGTGTGACTCTGTTGATTCAGAGAGTGATTACATGACTCTTTTGAGGTCTTCTGGTCCCAGCTATCTTCCAGGACATGAAGACACTGCTCCATCTGAAGATGGTTATTCAGAAACAAATCGATCTTATTCACCTCCACCACCAGTTCCTCCAAAAAGAATAGATAGTGCCAAACACCATCTTCTGTCCCTTCCTAACATTGCAGACATTGATGTTGTGGATGGAGTGCAACGGAATACTCTGAACAGACATTGCCCTCTACCTCCATATGAAACTGAAAGACGAATACCTCAAGATTCCATGTCATTTGCAGCTTCAAGAGAGTTTTCTGAAAGTTTACGAGATATGAGATTAGGAATTCCTGTTCGAGACCCTCCTCCATATCCTGGACGAGCTTGTCCTACGAAGTTTCTTACAACAAATTCAGTAAGGACACTCCCATCACTATCTGTTGAAGGAATTCGAGCAGCCCCACCTCCACCCCCTCCACCTCTCACAGTATATACTAGCCAAGTGGCTCGATCTCAGATAGAACAATACCGAAGACAGCTCTACAGTGATGTAGATTATGTGGTGTATCCTCTGCAGGACCCGGCCATAAGTCAGCAGGACTACCTGGACAGCAAACTGATTGCCTCGTGTCCCAGGGGGGGAATGTGTCGAGGTAACTCTACTCAAGCATTGTCAGACACATATATTCGCCTACCCCCGTGTGTGACATCATCTCGAAGGGAGCCCCCTCCTCCTCCATTTAATAGAACTATGTCCGATGATAATATACTGAATACTCTATCTGTTCCTGGGTCTCGCCGCTTGCCACCTCCCCCTCCCCCACCGCCATACCCCAAGCGCCCTGCCCCACCTTCAGAGCCACCTCGACCTGATGCTCCTGGCCCCATAGATATAAAGACTTTAAGAGAAAAAAGTAAAAATCTAGATCTTCCATTAATAGCTGCTTTATGCAATGATAAATCTTTACTGAAACAAACTAAGGCTTTTGTCATGCCTCGACATGGGACACTAAGTAGAAATGTAAAGAATGGCAGCTCTGGGCTGGGCATTGGGGTCAAAGGGAGAAAGGGCTGCCACAGACATCCTGGGGATGCTCTTCCAGAACTGCCTGTGTCTGCCCCCCGAGCTCCTAACAACACATACGTGCCGGACCCCCACACCCGGCCCTCTGCCATGGCATAGTGCTACTAAATAGACTGCGCTTTATAGTAAATTGAATGTATATACCTAGTGTAGTATAGTAATATATATATAGTGTGTAGGTATGTAATATTTGTAATTCTCGAGGAATTTGCTCAAAATAATAGTATAATGTGTAGGTAGCTGATGTGTATGTATGTAAGGGTGTGTGTGTGTGTGTAGTTGTAATATTTATATTCAGACTGGGAGGAAGTGATGTGCCACATCATTGTAATGTTATACATACTTATGTCAAGTTGTCTTGTATAGAATCTACCAATAATGAGTATTATTTTATAAGATAAATATAATTATATTATCAATAACAAACACATCAACAAATGAAAATTGTCTTTTATTTATTTTTCCAATTTAATCAATATGGCCTCAGCTGGTTGCAAAGAAAGAGTCTTGAACATAATCTCCTTGCCTTGAATTTGTGTGGATGTAGCCACTGCAGCTATACCACCATAGAACCAAGAAGACAAGTCTCCATTTGCATTAGTAGTGCCCATATTAAGAACCAGGACATAAGAGTTTCTTCTCGGATACCATCTCTCCACCACTAGGATTCCTTTAGTATTCCGGAGTTGAGCATTGGGTAAGCCAATGCCATCCCTCCATATTTCATTCACATAGATAGCCGGGGCCTGGGGACGTAGACGAGCCAGTTGGTGAATGGCCCCCTCTTGCCCCTCTGCTGTTGAACGTCCTCCGCCTTGTGCCCAAGCTAGAACACTTCCGCTGGTGAATGCTTTCTTGTCAGAGCTCCATGCCATAGGAATTAAGTTGTGAATATGTTCAGATTCGTGAAAGTCTTCCTCGGGATCAATAATTTCCTTTAAACCGACTTCATCTCCATAAAAAATACTTGGCGTCCCAGGTAACATCATGTTGAGGAGGATTGCAGCTAATGTGTGATTTGGCGTAATTGTTGAAGAGAGCCTTCTGGTTTCCACGGAACCTACACTCCAGTGCACCCAGGGATATCCTGGCTTAGACCACATAATGCCTTTCATTACTTCATCCACTTGCTCTTTAACATGCTCTGTTCCATTTGCTACTTCTAGGTAAACATCTACTAGATCTGCTGTGTACATTAATATGTTCATTGCGGCTGCTTGGGCCCTCTTCACACTTTCATATTTCACCATGAGTATTCTTTCAGAGCCAATGATTTTCTTCCATTTCTTCAAACATTTTGAAAAATTTATGTCATCAACTAATGCTTCAAGCCCTTTCAAATAGAATCCATCAACACCATTTGATACCCAATACCTGAGAGCTATTGCCACTTTATCTTCTTTATAAATCTGTACATCAGATTCTGAAATGTTTCTCATGTTCTCAGTCTTTTTGTATGTTGTATGATTTATTGTATTACTCTCCGACACATCCTCATCCAAATGAGTAATGAAAGGATAAATGGGCAGATCTAAAATTAATGTCATATTTCTTTGATGAAGTGTATTCACCAAAGATATTAAATCTTGCAGATTACCAATGCTCGTATCAATATCCAACAGGGAAGTAACATTCTTATACCTTTCTGGATAATGTTCAGCTTTGAATATTGAATTCAATCTGACTGCTTTAACTCCGAGACTTTGAATATAATCAACTTTGGATATCAACCCTCGGATATCTCCTATTCCATCCCCATTAGAGTCTTGGAAACTTGCAGGAAACACTTCGTAGAAAAGATTTCCTTGGAACCACGGGAGATCCGGGTTGCAAGTGCGAGGAAGAGAAGCTACCAATGCAACCACTGCAGCCAAGCACGCCAGTAAGGCAGACAGCACACCCCAGAACAAGAATGCACGTATTAAACTCCAGTTCCATGTCACAAAATGAGGGAGTTGCCCTGCAGATACACCACTCACTATCCCCTCTGACTTGCTGAGCTCCTCCTAAAACATTAAGTACATACTTACAACTTTAGAGTTTATTCTATTATGCAGATATTGAGCACATTCAACAGGAGATCATGCACGACAGTGACAGAAGCAACAGTAGGAATAAGTGGCGCTCAATCCTTTCTGCCTACCCTGAAAATGAAACGGCATAATGGTGAATATCATAATTCTTCTTTGATTGAGATCTCAGCTTTATTCATTGGCTACACAACAGTGAGAATACAATATTACAACAATATAGAGGGAGAACAACACCAATGTACCACCTACTACATTTATATGGATCAATAATTATACTTACAAAATATTCTAATTAAATTGTTGTAATTAGATATTTTTTGTTTATGGAATCTAAAGAATTTCATAGTTTTAAACATTTGATGAACCAAAAGCTTCAATTTAAAAAATATATGAGTTGCTATTAATAGGATGTTAAAAACCATGCATAATGTTAATAATTATTGGATAATGAATCATATAATATGTACATAGATTTTATGTATGTACATATGTAGGGGTATACAATTTATTATGTAGCAAGGAGAAGGAGAGAAAGAGAGAGAGACTCACTTCATTGAGAATTAGAGGAGAAGTGTTTCCCAGAGACCTGTAGTCCAACATGGTGATGTTGTTGATAAGTTGGGCTGACACTGGGTCCGGGGCTGTGCCTAGGGCTGCATCTGAACTTGAACTAGAGTCACCTTCTCCAATTGGTGCATCTGTAATAAGATGAAGAAACCATACAACTTTCTACTATTGAAACCGACTATCAACAAATATTTGGTCATTACTTCACCACTTCACCTGGAAATGATAAATTTTATATATTTGAATCTATAATATTTGCAATATATTTATATATTTGAATCTATTTATTTACGTGGTGGAGTTTTTTGGTGAGCTTTTGAATGTGTATGGCCCTCTATTTTCAAACCAACTAATTTCAGAAATGAAATAAAATTGATTTTGAAAACGCACACAGAGTTCAGAAAAATATTTATATTTTATTAATATTTATTTATTTTATTTATATTTGTTTATTTTATTTTTTTATTTTGGAGTTTCTTAGAACTCTATCTTCAGGTTCTAACTTCTAACGAGGTAATAACGAATCAATGTCAATGTGTCGTTCGTTGTTCATTTGATTCATCATTCAATTTAAATTGTGCCATTTAAAGTTTGTTCCCAACTGTGGGGTTTAGTAATGAACTAAAGAGTAAAATATCTGAGAAGAAAACTATTCTTATAGTTTGTCATATCCACTGTATGTAATTTTTAATAGGTCTTTGGCAATTGGTTTGTATCCGGACTCCTTTAAAGTCCTTAGAGGAGTACCCAAGGGGTTGCATCTGGGACCTACTTTGTTCATTTTCTTTATGAATGATTTATTGTGAGAATGTTTACTGATTTTTTTTATATTTATTTATTACAATATACGGCGTGAGCTTTTACATGTTGAAAATGACAGATATAAAAAAGTAAATTAAGACAAAGAGTAGTTACTCACGATAATAAAGAATAATACATAATTAAAAAAAACAATATCAATGATTATGTGTACACTGCATCACTGATATATAATTCACTCCCGGAAGTAATTAAGTCCACAGCGAGCTTTAATGTCTTTAAGAGGGAATTGAAGAAGTTTGTGATTAATGAACGATTGTGTGATTAGTGCAATTTAATTAGAGTTTGTGATTAGTGAACGATTGTGTGATTAGTGCAATTTAATTAGAGTTTGTGATTAGTATAATTTAATTAAAATAAGTGATCAAATAGAGTATACTGATTTAGGACACTGAAGCTTGTCCCCTCATACCAGGAGAAATTCTGATTGGGGCAATGCTTATGGCTTATTATTATATAGTACAGTAAAAGTCCATTAGTCCGGCATTCAACAGTCCGGAATGCCCGATAGTCCGGCATCGCTCCGGAAAATTGTAAATATTTTGGTTTTTTCCAAAAGTGTGTCTTTAAAGCAAATAAAAACGCTCGAGAGCTATTCGGAAGTTTTCGGGATAGTTCGGGATCATCCGGAAGCGCTCGGTATTGCTCGGTAAATAAGTTTATCTCTTTTGCTGAGGCTAGTACTAGCTACAGTGCTTCAGAAATTATTGATTTCCATATCATTAGAAATAAATTTTATACTAAACGCCAAAAGTCAAGAAAACAAAAAGCCATTTGTGACTTTTTTAAATCTAAGTGAAATATGTTTTACAGTACGTGTACATACATTATATAAAATGTAAAATAAACTTTGTTGTATGTATTTGCACACTGTATTTGTAGTTTAATTATTAACCTAATTGTTCTTATAATTACCGCCCGATAGACCGGAATTTTCGATAATCCAGCACCGAGCCGGTCCCGAACGTGCTGGATTATCAGACTTCTACTGTAGTTAATTATTTAAATTTTATGTACCTATTGTTATTTTTGTGTTTAAAAAAAAATATGACACATACAAGTAATATAAAAAAGTTATTCAATAAAACTTAATTAATGTAAGTAAAATAAAACAAAAGCCATAAAAAATGCGATGCAAACAACCATCGCAGAAATGCGATGGTTGTTTGTATATTATGTGTATTTGGAACAGCGATGTCTATTAGGTACGTTATTTTATTACGTTTATCATGTAATACTAAATCGGGTCTATTATGATGTATTTGTCTAAATTGTATTTTTGAGTTTATTTTATATTAAATTTGTTATTAATTCCCTTGTTTATTATTATTACTAGCTGGCCCGGCGAACTTCGTACCGCCTAAGAATCAATGAACGATTTCATACATACATCTTCTTCCCCTTGTCCTAGTTCGGTCGGGGGCCCATTGCCCCTAAGTATCTAACTATATTAAAGAGATAACTGTCCACCGCTGCTTCCAGGACCTCTGGCCACTCCAAACCAAGCCTTTCAACACATGTTCGACACCTGCCCTATCTTCTGCCCTCTCCCACTGACTTTATGAATGATTAATATTATTAATCTCTTTACAAACTCCCGTAATTGTCAAAGTGTGTCATCGAAGGTATAGTGTAAAAAAATATACCTAATTCATTTGGAACTTTCGCAGTTTAGCGGCCCCACCCGTTGTCGAGTACTTTTTTCCATAGAAAAAGTAATATTTTCGAAACTTGAGGAAATTGTTGCCATATGGTGAATTATTTTTTGGTCACCAAATTTTTGGAAAATTCTTTTATAGGAAAAAAAATTCGCAACTATGAAACTTGAGCGGCCCCACCCGTTGTCGAGTAATATGTACGGAATTTTAGGAAATTAATTTTCGAAGTGGATTTTTTGCCGGCAAATTAAAATAATTCTACATATGGCAACAATTTCCTCAAGTTTCAAAAATATTACCTTTTCTATGGAAAAAAAGTACTCGACAACGGGTGGGGCCGCTAAACTGCGAATGTTACATTAATTTTTTTTTACATAGACAATTCACACACATCGAGCTAGTCCCAAACTTAGATGAATCTTGATTATGGGTACTAACGCGACGATACCCACATATACAATGCACTATATACATATACTGTATATGTAACACCCAGACCCAGGACAATTTGAAAAAGGTCATTCTTCACTTTGCCCTGTCCGGGAATCGAACCCGGGACCTCGTGACTCAAAGGAAAGAGCTCCGCGCCACACCGGCCGACATGAACAATTTATGTTGAACAATTATACTTAACTGAGATTTGTTTATAAATTATCTGCAGTACGTAATATAATTATGTAGGTACTATTTTTTTTTCAGGTAGATTTTACCTATTCATTTAAAATTTATAAAAATTCTTTCCATGATTTTTTAAAAATTGAAATATATCAGAACTACAGATGTTAATTTGTATGGATAACGTTTTTAATTTGAGAATGTATAGAAAAATTATCATATAAATAGTCCAATCTATAAAAAAAACTTCATTGTTGATTTTGTATAATTCTCCATATTGCATTTTTAGTTGAAATTAAAAATGTATGGCGTAAATAATTTTCTTCGTAATTTTTCTTCTCTGTCTGCAAATTTCACTACACAATCTTGCATCAGAACTACCTACATGAACACATTCTTATTTTCATCTTTAATAGCACAATTTTTGGTTCAATAATAATTTTCCATCTGCAAAAATAAAATACAATTTCAAATATAATCTGTGCACGTCCACATTTATGTGACAGAAGATCCATCGATACATAAATATTAGTCGAATAAGTCGGTAGTTACATGGCAATAGGTTGTATCTCGCATTTTTTGCGTTTTCAAGTTTGTTCCATAAAATGCTCAAAATAGTGTAATATTTGATGTGGCAAAAGGATATGTCTCTTTATAGTCAGAATAAAGAGAGAAAAGACGTAACTTATTGACATGTAGAAAGATTGTTTTCATCAACATGGCAAAAAAACTCAAATATTTTTAAACTGCAAGAAATTATTTAGTGAATGTTACATTACATCTTGTAGAAGAAATTATTAAGAGAATGTTACATCTATCTTGTAGAAATAATAATTACCTTCATTTTGATATATAATGCTCGAAATTTGGCTGAAATATATCTTTTGCAAACTTTGTTTTTGCTCTCCTATAAAATTATGTTTTAGTGAGATACAACCTATTGCCATGTAACTACCGAATTATAGTAAACAAATATTAGTACACATTTCGTTCATATTAGTTATAGTAATTTGGTTCTTAATATAGCAGAACCTACGGATTATTTTAGCACAATGCAACAGGCGACGTGGGGGCGCTAATAGCGTATGGACTCTCCATATTGTTTTTATTTTTGAAATCAAAAATGTATGGCGTAAATAATTTTCTTCATATTTTTTCTTCCCGTGAATTTGTAAGATGTTTTAATAGCCTATAGTTTATTCCGGGCGGAGAAGAATCCAACAAATCAAAGATCATTCAAATTGGTACAGCCATTCTTGAGTTATAAGTGTTGTAACACACACGTCTTCCTTTTATATATTAGATTATAAACAATTTTTAACAAGTTTTATCAATTTACTTATGTACCTTTTATGACTCATATTATTTTTTAATTCTGCATTGTTCTTTTTTTATCATTATTACTGTCTAGTATTTATGACATGTAATATTGTGGTAAATAAAATAAAAATAAAATTAAATATAAAATTATCTACCTAATTCTAATTCAAATATTTTTACATTACTTAAGGGTTGATTGGAAGGTATTGCAAAATAGCTATAAACTCGCTCCCTGTCAATTTTTTAGATATATCTGGGTTTTGTTATAAACCCAAATACAACCTTATATATTTTTCACAGTAAGCTAAAAGCTTGTGTCGTGAAAGGGGAGTTTGCCAGCACCTGGGCTCGAACCGCGGTCCCCTTGTTCATGAGGCCGAGACTCTACCTCCAGGCTACCGACGAACTCTATAATTTTATGATACTCTGTAATAGACCATTAAAGGATGATGTCACAGAAAAATGATTGGAGGGCAGAGTCCCAACACAACGGAACAAAAACAAAACAAACAAAAAGTGTTTACTAACATAACCATAATTTATTATTCAATCGTTCAAATATTAACGTATCGTTAAATAATATGATTTTCGTAAAAAGTAGTAAGGTATATATTCACAAAGTGAATTAGTTAAAAACACTCTCAATCTCGCGGTAGCGCAGTATTTTTGAACATAGTCCCTTCGCGTGTCGTAAGATCAAGACTAGATTAAGATTGTATTTAGATTGTTTAAAGATTATCCCTGCTGATTTAATAAACAGAGAGTGAGTTTATTGCTGTCCTAATGTTCTGAAATGAAATAATTATGTGATGTATAGTAGGTAATATGTAGGTATAAAATTTATTTTCTGGAATAATGAGTCAATGATTGCATTGTGTACGTGAGCGCCATCTGTTGGGTATTGTATGAAGCACATTACTGTTGATAATGTATTCTATGTAGTCTTACATTCATAGTAACATAATTATAAAAAAATAATTAGTGAACCACTTAAATTCTTTGATATTACCAGTAGGTGCCTGTATAAAAAATCAATATACAGTGAAAACTCTATCTATCGTTTTTGAAGGGACCTATTGAAATAAACTATGGATGCGGGAAAACAATGAATGCGGGAGTATAGAAGAAATCACATTTATATGTATTTTAATGTTTAATATGTACATAAGAGTAGGTTTATAGGTTTTATAAAAATGATACATGTTTCAAACGTTATAAATCAATTTGTTGAAGTAAAAAATATAGTAACAAGATAAAAAAGAAAGCTCCATGGAGACCAAAATTATACTTAATACTGTATGTATCTTTCATCGTCATATTTGCTTTTTTATTGTACCTACTGACGTACCAGCATAAAAGACAGCCGACAGAATTAACAAATCGTTCTTTCTTTCTCGCTCGCTCTCCAATGTTTTTATACATATTTACGATTTTTTTTGTGTAATTTAAACGGTCAATGCGATAAAATCATATAGAGAAACGATGGATGCGATATATTTTTACGTATTTTGTATGAAACTGATTTGGTACTGTAAAAAATAAGGATAAATACGGGAAAACAATTATTCGAGGAACGATAGATAGAGGTTTCACTGTACAATAATACAAAACATGTATGTAGACTAGGTATGTATGTAGTATTAATAACTAGTTTGTCTACCTGTGTGTGTGTGTGTGCAACTAGAGTAGAGAATGATAATAATTAATCAGATAGAGGATGGCACATTGTACCTACATAGGCAACTACCTCTATATTATATAAGAAGATCCTCAGGAACTTAATACTGTACAGTAACAAGGTCTACTGTTTCCATCACAACAGCTTTCTCATAATCACACTCATTACTTACACATGGAACAGAATGACATTTAAACAAGTATTTTTGATTCTTTGATCGTTGATTTAATTCATTTTAATGAATGGAGATGTGGAACAAGGAAGTTTAGGAACTTTGGAACTATTTGTTTTTATGTCTGTTATCAACTTACCATGGAGAGGCAGATGTGGAGAGGGAGATCCTTCACTCAATAGAGCGTGCTCCATATTTGTTCACTTAGGTGCCTACCTCAATAAACTGGTAACAGGTGTTGTAGCACTGAAATAATAATATAATCAAGTCAATATATATTTATTTTACTATATTTTACATCCATACTAGCTTCCTCAACATCATATCAATACTAGACTCTGCATACATCAGGTAATGTCATCTCACGTGGCGTATGTAATTTATTTATTTACTCTTTCCTGAACATCAAATACAATTAAGCAATCAATGTACAGAGGTACTGCTTCTTCCAACTTGCCTTAATTCATGAAACTTTACCAAAAAAATCATTAAGGGAAAGATGAGGTACAAGGGAGAAGGGTCCTTGACTACTCGCTTGAAAGCGTGAAAAGTGTGGAGCAACCTTATTCTGACAGACAGACTGACAGTAGGAGAAGACAGACTATTCCGACAGCGAGCATCATGAACAGAAAATGAGTTTGTTAAAAAGTTTGAACTCTCAGCTGGTATTGCCAGAAGACACTCTCTATTGGATTGTAAGGGAACATGACATGAAAAAACAATGGAAGGAAAGATGTATTACAGGGGACACAACAAACAAACATTTGGTTTTGTCCTCTTTTTTGGTTTTGACCTGCTGAGAAAGGTTTGAGTACAGTAAAACAGAATGAGCACAGAACATGGTTGATATTACTACTTGCTCTGGAGATGGGAAAAAAGAGATTGTGAATGTGGAGATGTGTAGACGGTGAGACACATAGAATGCAGGACTGCCATCTCAAAAAAATCAGCGGAGACCTTCAGGACATACAAGAGGCAATACTGGAGGTGGGAAACTGGTTGTCAGCTCTGGAGCTTTAGAGGATACGACACAGCCAACCAGGTGAAGATTTACATAATATACATCAAGTCACACGAAAAATAAAGTAAGGGTAACCCATAAATCAACAGATACTCAATAATTTTCTTGAGATGGTATGGTGATGGTGTAAGGTACACGTAAGTCGCAAGCACGTAAGTCCATCTCAGTTTATTTTTTTATCCAATTATGTCGTCATATTTTTTCAGATCAAAGATGAAATGAATGCCAGTATTGAGTAATTTTTCCAGTTTAGTGACTAATTCTGCCTTAAAACTAAAATAGACACAATCAACATTATCAAGAAGAAGCAAAAGGTGTACTGGACTAGAAGAGTTTTAATCTATATGGAGAAATATACAATCTCCTCAGACTGTGCATGTCTCCTCCTCCAATCTCCTAACAGCATTTACTTGGTGATGCCAAGAAAGCTCCTTATCCAGTAAAAGATGAAGATTCTTTGCAGTTTTAGAATAAGGAATCACAGTTTAGTCAATACATATACCTACTAGTTGGGTTTGTAAGACTACTTTATTTATGTCTATGTCCCACATTGCGTTATTAGGAAAGGTCGAAAACATAATTAATTAGTGATGATTAGTAAGTAGGTAAATATTTTTTTATATAAGTAGATATGCCAAATATGAAATGGCACAGGTTCAAAACACAATAATGACCACTTTTAGAATAAGTGTATAGGCACAGATTATACATAACAAAAACATTACATTTGTCACTTATAGGTAAATCACCCGCATATACACAGTACACAGCTCACTGGAAACTTTTACATTGACTGTCCGCCATGATGATGATACGGTGCGACGTATCCCCGATATAGGGAATACTGAGAATATAATAATAATAAGTATTACTGTTTTCTATTTCCACTATAACGTCGCGGCGCGCGCATGGCGCCGACGCCACTTCTCCACTGCATGGGGAGAGCGGGAGGCACTTAGACAAAGTCTCCCGCATGATGCTCGTTTTACCAAACGATGATCTTTCACTGTTGCCCCGGGCGCAGCTTTTCTTCAGACAATTGTTTGACTCGTTACTTGTTATCGCGTGGCAATGTACAACTGTTGCATAGGTATACAATACATACCCACACATTTCACTCCGTGTTAGGTAAGTGTATTTAATAATAGGTATTAATTAACTATTGCATTTAGTTATGAAGAAGCATGAATTTATCTGAAGGAGTATCATTTTATCACTTACCAAAGCCATTTTAGAAGAAACACCATCATATCCACTATAACATTATTCCTATAAATCACTTAGCCACGAGTCGATTTGGACACTGAATTCATTATATGCATGGGTACCTACCTATGTACCTACCTTATACCTAACTCATCATTGTAGTAAAATTATTTATATAAGCACTTAATAATTACCTACAACCTACATAATGAATCCGATTATACAAAATACACAACATACCTGGGTCAGGCCGTGTATTTTTTACCACTAAGTGACGTATAAAAGGCTCTAGCCGTGAATGTAAATAAATAAATAAATATAAAGTGTAGACCATTAAAGGATGACGTCACAGAAAAATCATTGAGGGGCATCAGGCATCCCAACACAACAGACGATTACGGTGTAATATTAGGTGGAACGCCTAAAGAATACCTAATAATAAAAAAAACTGTCAGTGTCGATTTTGTTATTATTTACTCGTCTGACTTTCTTTTTTTTCTCTTATGGCATAACATCCTACAAGGATGATTTGCGCAATCTGACTGTTTGCCCCCC
Organism: Athripsodes cinereus; assembly: GCA_947579605.1. Lineage (NCBI taxonomy): Eukaryota > Metazoa > Arthropoda > Insecta > Trichoptera > Leptoceridae > Athripsodes > Athripsodes cinereus. Next base: position 218,467 of record OX388312.1, on the reverse strand, counting down.
AAGCAAAAGCAAATCCATAGACAAGACCACGTGACCTTTAATGGTCTATATGAGGAGGATTGTCGAATTCTTCAAAATAACTTGGACAGTCTTGGTCATTGGTGTGATGTCAACGGTCTTCCTCTAAATATCGATAAATGTCAGATTATTACTTTCAGCAAGATTAAGAAGCCTATTCTGTTTGATTACAAGTTAGGGGATCGTTCTCTGGAGCGCGTCAGCAGTGTGAGAGACCTTGGTGTAATCTTTGATGAGGGTTTGAGTTTCATTCAGCACATCGATTCCATTACTAATAAAGCCCTTAAGATGCTTGGTTTCATGCTAAGAGTGACTAGCGATTTTGACTCACTTACATCATTGAAGCTTCTTTATACATCGTTGGTGAGAAGCCAGATTGAGTTAAACTCTCCAGTGTGGGCTCCTTACTATACCATCCATTCCAACACTATTGAGCGAGTGCAGCACAAATTTCTGAGATATGTAAATTTTATGTTGAAAATACCCGTAACTGATTTGGATTATGATTTCTTGATGTCTTTGCTTGGACTTCCAAAATTGTTGGACAGGAGAATTATTTCCGATCTCTTATTGTTATACAGAATAGTGAATTGCCATAAAAATTGTCCTGATGTGATTGAGTTAATACACTATCACGTTCCAAATAGGAGCACACGTCAAAACATTACTTTCCACTGTGATGTTGTAAATAATAATTACCTTTACAACTCTCCAGTTAGAAGACTGCATAGAGTGGGTAATGAATATGGTAGTCTGGCTGATATTTTCTCGGTGACCTTTAGTAAGTTTAGGCAATTAGTTTCTGAAAGTTTTAAGCCAAATAGTTTAAATATGTGAAATTGAAGTGTATATCGTCTGTTTGAATTGATTTCTACCATCATGATTTAATTTAATTGTAATTGACATTCCCACAAATTTTATTCAAATTTTATTTAGTATAATTGAGTAATATTTCTAATTTTATTTTTTGTGAATTTAATTGATTTTAGATTTGACATTCCCATAAATTTTATTCATGCTTTATTTTAGTGTTATTGAGTAATATTTCAAATTTTATTTTTCATTTTTTTGTTGAAGTTAATTGATTTTACATTTGACATTCCCATAAATTCATTCAGATTTTATTTTAGTGTAATTAATAAATATTTAAAATTGAATTTTTTTAATAATTTAATTGATTTTACATTTGACATTCCCATAAATTTTATTCAGATTTTATTTTAGTGTAATTAAGTAATATTCCAAATTTTATTTTTAATAAATTTATTTGATTTTACATTTGACATTACCATAAATTTTATTCAGATTTTATTTAAGTGTAATTAGGTAATATTTCGAGTTTTATTTTTTTGTGAAGTTAATTGATTTTACATTTGACATTCCCATAGACTTTATTCAAATTATATTTTAGTGTAATTGAGTAATATTTCAAATTTAAATTTTTATGAATTTAATTGATCTTACATTTGACATTTCCATAAATTTTATTCATACTTTATTTTAGTGTAGTTAAGTAATATTTAAAATTTTATTTTTTGTGAGTTTGATTTTATTCAAATTTTATTTTACTGTAATTAAGTATCTAATAGGTATTTCAAATTTTATTTTTTATGAATTTAATTGTTTTTACATTTAACATTCCCATAAATTTTATTCAAATTTTATTTTAGTGTAATTAGGTAATATTTCAAATTTCATTTTTTGTGACAAATTTAATTGATTTTACATTTGACATTCCCATAAATTTTATTTAATTTTATTTTATTGTAATTAAGTAGATAATATTTCAAGTTTATTTTATTGTGGATTTAATTGATCTTACATTGCTTTAAGTAGTTATATATTCCATAAATGATTAATTATTATAGATTTCTGTATTATGTCATGCATATTTTATTAGTTAAAGCACATAACACTGCGTTATATTTATTTTGTTTTGCTCGGGTGTTGCGGTCAAACCTGGCAACATAATTTTCAGTTTTTATTATTATATTCATGATGAGCTGAAGCGCCCGCCTACATTATGATTGTGACGCCGTCCCTCTCTGTACCCGGTGTCTGTTTATGCGGACGATTGTAAGTGTGAGTGGGATAGCAGCATTGTTACTTTAATGTGGATAGTCTGTAAATGTTATAAAATAAGTTTGTATACTGGCGGGTGCTATAGTTTTATATTGCTGCATTGTATAGTTATGTGTATGTGTGTGTGTGATAAGTAAATGTGACTGCGTTTGAAATAATTGTTGTATTGCATCGAACTAAATATGATTTTTTGTATATGTTTAATGGCCTTGTGCCGTATATGTTGTTAAATAAATAAATATATGTAACGATAACATAAACGTTACACAAAAAAGTTACATAAAATTGTAAAGCTAAGTTCTCATAAGTTAAATTCACGGGGAGAAAAATAGAACAATGCGTGATTACAATCAGTAATGCATGTTTATTATTTTTTATGTTATTATTATGTTTCAGGATAGGTATATAGTAAGCTACAGCTACTATGTAAATATTGTAATATTTAGGCTGATCACGACTAGAGAGATTATAGTGATATTATTAGGTTATTCCAAGAAATAGAACAATGCGTGATTACAATCAGTAATGCATGTTTATTATTTTTTATGTTATTATTATGTTTCAGGATAGGTATATAGTAAGCTACAGCTACTATGTAAATATTGTAATATTTAGGCTGATCACGACTAGAGAGATTATAGTGATATTATTAGGTTATTCCAAGAAATAGAACAATGCGTGATTACAATCAGTAATGCATGTTTATTATTTTTTATGTTATTATTATGTTTCAGGATAGGTATATAGTAAGCTACAGCTACTATGTAAATATTGTAATATTTAGGCTGATCACGACTAGAGAGATTATAGTGATATTATTAGGTTATTCCAAGAAATAGAACAATGCGTGATTACAATCAGTAATGCATGTTTATTATTTTTTATGTTATTATTATGTTTCAGGATAGGTATATAGTAAGCTACAGCTACTATGTAAATATTGTAATATTTAGGCTGATCACGACTAGAGAGATTATAGTGATATTATTAGGTTATTCGAAGAAAATCAAAAGATTGAATCAAATTGATCAACTACAAATTTTATTAAATTTTGACATTTATTTTCGATATGTCTAACGTCTTGATCCCTCTCCTTTCAGATAATGGCCTTGGTAAAAAATCAATATCGTGTTCATATTATTAGATATACAATTGAAGAATCGTCAGTATTAGGCCAAGAAAATCTATCTTTGCCTTTATTGATGCGTAAGAACTTTACCTTGTAACCATTATTCTCATAAATTTCTGTTCCATGTAGTACATAACTTTCTTTTCCAAATTATATTTTACGACTGTATATAAATTTTCTACAACTTTTTGCTGTCCTGTTATATCTACATAATTATATTATCATAGCCATGACTAACACTAAACTAAAGGCTATACAGTTGCACAGAATAGGTACCTATACAACTAGGTAGCACATTCAAATTATTAAATGTAATTATTCATTTTATTTAACTAGGTACTTACCTAATAACCACTTACATACATACGCAGTAATACTTTTATGCAGTATTCCCATATCTAATCATTTGCAACTTTAAGGGAAGTCTTTGATGTAAACCAAGCTTTAGGGATTATTTTATGTAAAGTTACAGTTACAGAGGCGTTACATAAACTAAATATTTTGATCTTTAATCAATGATAACACATGTATTTCTAGCTTAAATCACCATCACGTGGTTATTTTTACCTTTAACTATACTTTTCAATTAATAAAACTGTGTCTGACGATAATGTCTTCAAAAGCAATCTCCGTAACGATGTGACCATGCCAGACTGCACCGACGAAAAATTAGACTACTAACAAAATCACGGCTGATGCCTGGACCACCTAACCTGTGGACTATTTTGCTACACGATTTTATGCAAATAATTATATATACAAGTTTTCAAAATCCGTTACATAAAAAAAAGTTACATAAAATCAGAATCGGTTACATCAACAAAAAAACTTTATATTATAATTAAATGAAATTTAAGCTATTATTTTCATATAACAATATTTATAGGATAAGCCAATTTCATGATAGTTTTGGCAAAGTTATTCACTGTGTCGGTGTTTAGGTAGTAGGATTCCATAGCGAAAAAAATAACATAACACGTAACATAACACGTGTAGACAATTCACACAGACCGAGCTAGTCCCAAACTAAGATATGAATCTTGTATTATGGGTACTAACACGGCGATACACATATACAATGCACTAAACACATATACATGTAACACCCAGACCCAGGACAATCTGAAAAAGGTCATTCTTCATTTTGCCCTGGCCGGGAATCGAACCCGGGACCTCGTGACTCAAAGGCAAGTGCGTTAGCCTCTGCGCCACACCGGTCGCCACACCAGTAGAATAAAACAAATGTTTTATTCTACTGTGTTTGTTTATTTGACAATGTCTCAACAAGACGAAAGACGTCTCTCTCGTCAAATAAACAAATAGTAGAGTAAAACTTTTGTTATATTTATTTCGCTTTGGAAAAGTTATTAATTGTAGACATAATGCCAATTTCGATAAGGTTTACCACCAATCCTGAATGTCTAGAATTTATATTAGCACGGAGAGGACAGCTTGCTTATTTATTACATACAGCTGATCTGCTGGCTACCCCCCTTGTGGGATATGCCGTGATGGTATAGTAGTAGTAGTAAATCTGCCTTATGGGGTGTTCACATTAATTGGCGAATATCTCCAGGCGAATTTCAAAATATAACTCCAGGCGAAAAAACAAACTTCGCCGTACGCCCATTGATCGTCACACCTGTTCACCCAGTCCACCGATATAGAAACGATCTGTCAGATGCGCTTTGATTTTGACATTGTTTTCAAAATGGCGGACGTCGAGATGGAGATCGCGAAGTGTTTATTTTTAGTCGAAAATGTTATACTAGAGGTTAAAGGTGCCTTTTAATAGGGAACTTGCACATATTTTTTTTATTATTCAGAATCATAAATAGAGTCTTTAGAAATACAAATCAGCTATTTTTTTTGATACGTTACTTAATTTCTGTTTTATAGCATTTTAAAATTTCGACTTTTTGAATTTCCGCGAAAACGCCTAAAATGAACGCGCCATCTTGATGACGTCACATGTTCCTTCGATCTCTCAGTCTGCAGGTTGCTTAGTACGATTTGTGGTGTATCTGATAGTTTGTCGGGGTTGTTGGCTGTTGTGGTTTTGGTTTGAGCGCTTTTTCTGTGAAAAACTTAAATATAATCAAATTGTAACTAATACATATACATCAATTTCTATTTTGATTAAGTTATTATGACGAAAAACGGTTTTCTCAAGGGGCAATCGGATAATCTGCCTAAAATTGACTCCATCATGGTGTATTCTTTTTTTACAAAGAATACAGACTATGTTAATGCTGAAATACGAGGAGTCAAAGCTTCAAGGTAAGAAATATGATATTTCACTAATTTTGTTTTCACTAAATGAGTAAAACTCCATTTTTAAATTAAAAAATTAATAAGTAAAAAATACTTAAGAGTTTTAAATTTCTTTATTTATCAGTTACACGTGTTTCGGGTTGCAAGCCCATATTCATACTACATTAGTATTCATTACATACTACATTAGTATTCATACAGTATGAATATGGGCTTGCAACCCGAAACACGTGTAACTGATAAATAAAGAAATTTAAAACTCTTAAGTATTTTTTACTTATTAATTTTTTAAATATGATATTCATTTAGTTATTTTACAATGTAATGGTAATTTGTCCAGTTTTCATGTCACTAAAATAAGTGACAAACGTGGCTCGTGCCATCAACCGGCTTGTCATGATAAGTTTATAATGTATGGTAGTTTCGTATGTCAAATTTACATAAGTTCATAATGATGGCACATCATATGATTCATTAAAATATATCCGTAACAAACGGCTTTTAGTTTGTAGACTAAGATATTACCCTTCATGAGAGAGCATAGTTTGTGAAGATATGCATTTCCCCATTAATAACCAAAAGTTTTAATCTACCTAAATCAATATGTGCTGTTTTTTGTAGCTCCTCCAGGGAAAATTATGGAGATAATGCTGTAGGATATGTCCAGGTGAAAAGGGATAGAAGTGTGTGCACTGTGAAGGCACGAATAACCCCTGAGCATAAAGTGCGAACAAAGCCCTACACTGTGACTCTAACCTGTGATGAAAAAGATGGTGTCGTAGAGTCATGCATTTGCGAAGACTGTTCAGCATATCAAGGTATAGTATAATTATGTAGTTCATAATGACAGATATATTTGTATATCCTATACTCTTTTATATGGAAAATATCATACATCTAATAAACACGCCGGTAGACGCAATCACTATCTGTCTTAAGTAGCATTCACATTGCTTCACTTTGGATGATCATCCAGAGTGTCAGGGTCAAACCTGTTCATCGAAAGTGAACACGTCTGTTCACATTTGTTCATCCTATGCTCTCACTGCCATGTTAACACTCTCACTCATGTTGTATGTAGTTTGACGTATTTTCGTATAAAAATAATTAAACAAATTCAAAAATGAAAAATAAAACACTTAAAATAAATTAATATAGCTCTCGACTGCATAATAATTTTGTACATGATTCTGACATTCAATACAAATTCATAGAGAATTAAACAAATAATAAGATAAAACTTGTTTATGGTCGTTTCAGTGAAAGGACCTTTCATCAAAATTATGACGAGTGGTAATCTCTTTCCTCCGTCATCGCTAGTGATCACTAGCGATGAAACGCCTGTTCACACCTGTTCATCTTGGAGGATCATCCGGAGTGATCACTGAAAGTGAACGTATGTGAACGACCCTTTATAATGTTAATTACTGATTTTTGTACTCATAATGCTGGTATATTTCGTAATAAGTTTATTCAATGGCTATTTGTATCATGTAAATTTAACACATGAAACTACCATATAAGGCTTAGAAAAGACAACGTCACCTCATTTGGTAAGTGTCCCGGACGGGACTTGAACCCGCATTCCCACTTGATCTACAAGGCAATATTTGTACTCAAGGATTTATTATTTTACAGATTTTGAAAACAAAGGAATTATGTGTTATGTATATTTATTTTCAGTATTTTTGTATGTATGTATGTACCTGTGACTGATATAATATAGCGCGGTACGACACACCTAGAACTAGACCGATAGCAGTGGCGTACAGATCTACCTAATATTATATTTTTATTTAATTTATTTTACCATTACGAAGGATTAAGCAGTTTGGAGAGGAGTTTTATGTTGAGCAGGATATTATTTATTTATTTAATTATATATTTTATCATCGATGTCATTTGTCTTCTATAAATTTACTGGATTTTTCTACTTATATTGCTGTGACATTCTAGAATGTATTCATTAACATTTTTGCAAGGCATGGAAATATTGTATTTTTTATTATATTACTACCATTTATCCAAAAACCCCCACATAAACCCTTTCCTTTTTGGGGGTACAGTTTTGTCCAGTCGTTTGTTTGGCCCCAGACGATTTGGGTGAGACGGTATTCCTTTCTTAACAAAATATATGATATTGTAGTATATTATTATGCATGATAATTATTTAAATCAAGGTTTGGAAATATAAGTAGTTCAACTAACAAAACTCTCTCCTTTTCCCTATATGCTGGAGGACCCACAATCCATTATAAGGTCTTTGGGCATTTGTAAATGGATATTATGTTTAATAAACTTTAATTTATTAATAACTGGTTGGTAAATCACTGTTCGTGATATTGCTAACTTTATTAGTAGTCTATCTTATCAGTTCTGTAAGAACACACCTTGCAATCATTAACATAGTTGGATGTGCGTGGAGATTAGTGGTGCTTTCTCTGCGTATAAATCAACTTAACCAATGAAAAAGTATTTATTTCAAATGTTCTCCGACTGAAGCAGGTACAGCTCCATTCCTCGAATTTTCTGCTAGAGTATAGCTTGAAGGGGTTATCTGCGCCCTTTGGCTGAGGCTCAATGATCAGGAATCTTTAGAACTAATATTATTATATGTTTGCATGTCCGCATGTTTGCTATATATTGCATGTCCTAGTGAAAATATATCTTATATATTATTTTATATATATTCGGGTGTAGAATAGTGCACTCGGGCTCAAAATACGGCATGGGCGGGTTTGAGACGTGAGGGAGCGAAGGTGGAGCTCCTTTAGCATGGACACAGCATGCTTTCCATGCATTAACAACCAGTAGTTATAGTCTCCGAAAATGATGTCAAAGCAATCGTGTTGAAATTTAATTAATATTCAAAAGTAATAAAGTTATGTTTTGGGGTGCGCCACTGTCCTTTTCGACGCAACGAATTAGTAGGTATGTTATGTTGTAGAACATACATACATTGGCTATAGGTACTATGAAATGGTTATCTTATGTAGGGACATGGATCGGCAACCAGTTACCATACAACATTCTCGTGATGATATAGAATAATATTATTTGAATTTTATTTTATGATGATTGTTATGTTATATTTTGTTATGTTTTATTGTGCACTATTTTTATTATGTTATTTTACAGTATCTCAAGGTAAGTGATCTGACGTCAAAGTTGATCTCAGAGTTAATATGTATCAAAATTCATGTTTAAATTGTTTTATTGATTTTGTGATTTTGTTGTTCTTTTTGATTATTGAAATGTATATTTCAGGTGACTTATTATTGCGGTTTTAAAAATTCACAACGTAGGTAAAATTATCGTCAAAACACAACGTACTGGGTCCAAATCTACGAAAATAGTTAATAGATAAATCTAGACGATCACGAAAGGCCAAAATTCGTTAATTAATTTAATTAGGAATGCGATATTTCGTACGTATTTTTGCAACAATGCGAAAATTCATACAGTTCTTAGCTAGCTGAATAGGGTTGTCACTTCTAGTTTGGGAATCAATTATTACAGTAGGTATAGTTTAGAAGCTAGGATGTTGCAAATTCGGAGCTTAGAATGGTTTAAAATAGGTAGGGTCATCACAATATGTAACCTCATACAATGGTTAATTGTAAAAACAACAACGATAAGCTATTTGTATCAGTTTTTCATTATTTTTATGTCTGATTACAGGAGGCTGTAAACACGCCATTACTTTTTTGCACTGGGTGCATCGTCGGAGTGAAGATCCTCCTAAAACATCTGTCCAATGCTATTGGAAAAAATCGAAGATGGCTGAGATTGGCACAGAACTTAAATTTATAACTTGTGCTGACTTGAGTCGTCGACCAAATACAAGTGTATTCACACCGAGTGAGGTTCAACCAGCTATCGTGGCAAAAACAAAAGACTTACATAAGAAATCAGAAAGCATCATTATGAGCTACTTTAATGATGCAACGAATATTGACACATTGAGCATCCATTATTTAATGGAGATGTTTATCAATAGTGATATAGGGACTGATGCAGATGATTTCCTTTCATTTTGTCGTGGGACAATAGATGCAGAAAGCTGCAAGGAAGTTGCAGAACTTACAGTTAACCAAACAGACTGCAATATTTGGTATGAAATGCGGTATGGACGCATAACTGCATCTAAATTACACGAAGCTGCAAACTGCAAAACTTTAGATGGAACATTAGTAGAATGCCTGCTTGGGGCTAAAATTAAAGATACAGAGGCAATGAAAAGGGGTCGGATGTTGGAAGGAGAGATTTTAAAAAAATTGACAAAAAAAAACAAACGGGATATAAGGCGTTGTGGCCTTATGCTCTGTAACAAATTCCCCCTGTTCGGTGCTTCTCCAGATGGCATCTGTGAGGAGTACGTAATTGAGATTATATGCCCAAAGATTTGTAATTGGAAGCAAAAGTTCTTCACTGGACATAGCCCAAGTGCCAAATTCATGAAAGAAACGTGGGTGTTGCAAGCCCACAGTTTGAGGAGACTGGCGAGATCATTGAGATGTATGTAGACTTGGATGTGTTTTTATAATTTTTTATATAAATTAATGGAACAACAATTTTGTTATAAATTAATGGAACAAGCCACCATCTTTTGGAAAAAAACCGTCTTTGTAAAACTGTTCAGTTAGGTTATTTTTTTTTTATTTTAACAGATACAACAGCTTTAACAATGAACAATACAATAATAAACATTTAATAATTTACATCGCCAATTAAAAGTTAGTTTGTACTATGTAAGTTATTGTTTTAGTACCAATATCTTGAAGAATTTCTGGTAAATCTTTTATCTCTTATTTACCTATGACATAAATTAATATTTTCTATTGTGTGTGAGTCATGTTTATTTTTGTTTGTATAATATTTATTCGACGGTAAAAAGCCTATTTGGCTTAAGCGACAAATAGTAAATTTTACAGGAGAGCAAAAAAACAGATTTTTATTTAGATAATATGTCATAACTTTTTTGTTTGTGCATGAAATTGAAAAAAATCTTTGGAACACAATACTTATTTTTTTATTAGAGCTTTTATTCCAAAGTAGTGAATTGAAGATAATTGTTTAAATAATTTAAATACAGTCGTTTCAGCAATTTAGCCTTCATAATTATTTGAGGATAATTGACTGATGCGACATTTTACCTCGTATAATAGGTATGTGAAAATGACCTGAGAACCATAAATCCATTTTTTATATTGTGGTAGAAAGACTTGAATCCATGTTTTCCTTTTTTTAAAATACCACTTCTTGATGTATACATACAATTTATACTTTGTGAAGTAAAATGATTTATCGGTAAAAATAATTCCTATTCACGAGGGTATATTTAATGTAAAAGACAAGGCTGTATTATTTTGATGAATATTTGACTAATTCAAAAATTGGAAGGAGCTGTGATTGCTTCAAAAAATAAAAGTAAACCTTTTTTTTAATTTGTATTATGTTTATTAATATGGCGTAAATAGCAAGTATTACTTACACAAATACAGTAAACAGCAGTAAAATAAAAAAGGTGATTTGAGACCACAAATTTAATCAATGTTTTAAAAATACAAACTGTTAATATCGAAATCATATAGTTTCTGTTACTGTTTGTTGATTGTATATTGTTTATTATTTTTATTCGCAGCACGCCTCGATACAGGTTAACCTAGTGAGGCTGCTGCAACTTAATTGTAACCATGTTAAGAAAAAATGTATGTTGATATATTGTATTTATGCGCAATAAAAGAATTTCTATTTCTATTTCTATACCTATTATTATTTCGACATGTCTATGTTTTTGTTAAATGGTTAAGTTTTTTTTTGTTTTGTCAGTGGCACAAGTCACTCGACTCGGGTGGATTGCCATAACCGATTGATAATAATACAAAATTAAAAACAATCAACATTATTTTTAGCAATAAATCATAACTAAGTATATAAATGTAACGAAAAGTTTCCAAAATCGTTTAGCTAGATTATAAAGAAAATGAGAAAACAAGAAATATTTATTTTTATATATTATTATATATGGTAGGTAGGTAATAAAAAAAGTAGAAACCTAATTACACAATGGTATAATAAAAATAAAATGAAAACGTCTGATAACGATATTAATGATAACAAGAAAATATTCAAAATTTGTCAAAGTATATAAAGAAATTAAATTAAGTCAACAAAAGTATCATGCAATTATATGAAATAGCAAAGGTTCCACATTTACTAGGTATGATACTCAGGCCTTAGATATTTCAATATCCTCTACATCAGAGTTCAAGAGCACCTCAACTGTCTCGATATTGTGAGGAGTATCTGTATACTCTGCCCAATACCTTTGTAGTATGACGTGTGTATTACATAATTTTACCAGATCGTCGTAGGTATTTCTTTTTTGGTATTGGTAATCGTGTTTTATATATATTTTTTCTACAGGCTTTCCTTTGGTGCCATACACCAGGATGTCCTCCCCTGTAGCATCTGGATCCATTGTATACTTTACAACGATTTTGTTAGGAATCTGCTTTTTAAACGTTGCAATTCTAATTCGGCTTATTTTAACCTGTAAATTTCCATTAAATATTTATCGGTGATTCCATCCCAACCAACAAAATCCGCATTTTTAAGCGTTTCAACATGGTAAGGTTCTGTTGATTTCCTAGCTAGTTCAAATACTGCGCTCCTCTGTGATGGAGCCCAAATAATGTTCTTTGACACGCTTTTTTATCACGGAGTGCATAGAATCAACAGGCATTGTTTGTGTGACCTGGCAGAAGATAGTTGAGCTGAACCGTATCGATGTTTTTACATAGGTTTTGCAATGTGTAGTGGATTGTGGCAAAAACAGTGCGATTCTTGTTTTGTCCTGGGCAAGAATCACTATACAGTACAGTGTAGGTATATGTACAGTGAAGAATAAATAAATAATATTTAATATTGTAAAAACAGTGCGATTCTTGTTTTGTCCTGGGCAAGAATCACTATACAGTACAGTGTAGGTATATGTACAGTGAAGAATAAATAAATAATATTTAATATTGTAAAAACAGTGCGATTCTTGTTTTGTCCTGGGCAAGAATCACTATACAGTACAGTGTAGGTATATGTACAGTGAAGAATAAATAAATAATATTTAATATTGTAAAAAAGCAAAGCTTGTTGAAGTAAAGATTATTAATCAGACGCTTCAGAAATAAACTAAAAGTAACACATTCTCAATATGACCTTTTACGGTCCGACTTACGAATTTTTTTTTTATGAAATATAAAATAAATATTTAATGAGAGATTGCAGTAAGAAGGTAGTTAGGTATACTCGTATGTACTTACTATATGAGTGAAATATATTGTGAACATCTACCATTGAATATTAATTAATTTATTTATTTATTTATTTATTTGGACAATAGACGGCATTTGCCTTTTACAATACATGATAAGTTAACAACATTACATTCTTCAAATTCTTCTAACATCAAAAAATGTATACAATTCAATATTAAATATAACAAATCACACCATAACATAACAAAACCAATAATAATCCGATAGAAACAGAATTACATAATTTTAGACATCATTCGGTTAAAATAAAAATAGCTCTAAGTATATTATATATATATAATAATTATATTATTTTTTTAGGGTTACAATCCATTGGATTGGTCTGAAACGTCATATATTTTGCAGACAAGCTTATACAATGTGTCAAGCATGCCGCTTCCTGCGCATTTAAGCAGCTCTGATGGAATTAGGTCAATACCTGGTGCTTTGCCGTCTTTCAATTTTGATAAGGCATTATCAAATTCACTTCTTAAGATGTCATCTACATTACATATTTTCTTCGTCATATTCTGTTCCTAGTGCTTTACTTTCCTCAAGTATGTTCTTTCCTTGATACAGTTATTCTAATTATTCTTTCCATCTTTTTACGATCAATTCATCCTCAAACAGTAGTTTGCCGTTTTGATCTTGAACAGCACATCGTGGCTGTGTCTTATCATTGAAAAAAATCTTGACTTCAGAGTATGCGGTTTCAAATTTCCTTTATAGTATTATAAAATAATTTTTTCTTAAAAATAAATGACAATTTCTTACCGTTAAATCTATCACAAATGAGATCCTCAAGCTGCAGCTCAACAACAATACAACAGGATGCTCAAAAGACTACTAAAGCGACATGAAGAAGGGATGTTTTGGTGATAGGATTTGCTTGGAAACTGAAGGAGAAAGGGAATAACGCTCTCTAGGTTAGCCAATTACGCGTTTTTCGGATTGGTTTTGGAATTTGTTGTCAGTCACAGCACTTTCGTGCAACGAAGGTTGGTTTGGAATTGGTACCTTGCATCTTGGATTTCTTCTAAATTAAAATTTTCTTAGAAAATATATACGTATAATGTCAGTAAAATAACGTTCCCATTAATTTTTCTTTTGTTAATATGCAAAACAATGTACTTATACCAGGGAATATAAATATTATCCACCATGTATATTTTATACTTTATCAAATTCACTCTACGAAACATAAGTGTTCGCAATTGGCAGCTAGAGCTTGCTTAAATAATATGTTCACTTGATTTTACACATTTTGCAAACAACCTTTCTCGGATTAAAATATGAATTAGAGCGTACATGTGACATATTTTCTGAATAAAGAGTAAATTGTGTTTTCTTAGTCGATATTCAGCGCATAGTACGGCGTTACCCTTTACAACACTGTTAAACAACTATGTGAACTTAAGGCTGAATAATTTGTGTCCATTTAAGAGCTATAAGAGCTGTATACGGCCCTATACATCCCTTATGCAGCTTTAAGCGTGATGGGAATCCGTTATTCGGCTGATAAGTCGCTTTTCAGCGATCGGGTGCGGATAGAAATTAATATTAAACAAAATTTTGAAAAGAAGATTTATATTATGTCGGGGTGAATGTTGTATTTTTTTTAAATAATAATTGTATTGTATTTTTGTTGACATATACCTACCGAATTTGGGTACAAATATACCGATTTTTGTGAGTAGCTCTACCGATTTTGCACAATGACGTTCGAGACCATCGTCGTCGATGTTCATAGCCCGGAACAATTAATTCTTATTACGCCGGCCGTGAAAGCTTAGGTATATAAGATCTTGCTGGTATGTATGTAATATAATATGTATACTATTATAACAAGATATCTATCCTTTTAATAATAATGATAGAGAGAATACAAAATACATAATAATGCTGCATAAGAAGCAACAAGGGGCATAAAAGATTTTAAAAACAGTCTTTATATAAGCTCTTACGCGTCATCAGTTTTCTCTATGCTAAACATTGAATTGAAGTTTGTAACAGGTAGGTAAGCTTGACTTCAAATCTATTTTAATTTACTTGAAGACTAATAATTCGTTTCTCAATGCTTTTAATTAAAATGAAGTTTGCAGCAGATGCGTTTGGCGTCAAGTTTGAATAAATTTTAATTTGCAATCTAGGTTTTTGCTACTTTTATAGATTTGATCTTCGGGCATGCGGTGCTTTTTTGCATATCTGGCTCGCATGCCACTGCATGTGTAGGTATTATTCAATGACAAGATGTGAATCTTGGGGTAGGCAAGTAAACTGAAGAGAAAATACCCACCAAGAGCAAGGAACAATCACTTCAGTGAACAGGATGCACCACTTCTCCTCCAGACAAACTCTTATAATATTATAATGAATATAAGAAGTGCCTATACCTACTTACCTCCTTAATTGATTAATTGTAATTAATTGTAAGGTTTTATGATCAGTGTGCACAAGGACGGTGTCTACAGGAATGTGTATTATTTGTAAATAATAAGAAGTAATATGGGTACATAATATTATATTTATCTGACAGATACATATGAATAATTATAATACATTATACTACTTATTAGTACCTACCTACCTACCTAGTCTAGTTAATAAGACACAATGCATTGTAATGTATGTATGTATAATAAGTAATGGGTACTGTAGTGAGTACCTATAGGTAAATATAAATAATAATATGCTTCTTTTTCTCATTTCAGATAAACAAATAGTAAATCAATATACTTCTACATTACAAAAATAAGAAATTTTGAATTAGTAAACTAAAACAGTTTCAATTACATACAAAGCATTCATTGACACATAATACATAATATATTTATGTACCTACTTGCTTGCTCATACCAATATTGCAGTTTTAATTTACTTGATAAGGTTTTCCATATTGTAAACACTGTTCATATTTTCCATAATATTATTTTATTTGTTTTTATCTATATTTTTATTATTTTTTATATTCTTATTGTTACTATTATTGGTTATGATTTTTGATGTATGCAAGCGAAACGTGGACATGGATGAAGAGGGACGAAAGTGGAATAAATGCAGAGGAGATGAAATCACTGAGAAGAATGGTTGTGGTAAAACGTTGCGGGATAGAGTGAGGAACGAGGATATTAGAAGAATGATTGGTTGCAAGAAGAGTGTTGTGAATACAATGCGTGTAAATAAATTGAGATGGTTTGGTCATGTGGAACGAATGGAAGGGGAAAGAGAATAAAGACAAAGAGGATATACTTGTATGAAAGAAGGGGTTGTTAGGAAGCGCGGGCGTCCGAGAACTACGTAGCTTGACCACGTGGATCAAATTCTCAAGAACGGCCGTATGTTGAGTAAGAGAAATCGACGTGTGTGCATGAGAAATTGTGAATGTAGAAGAAGCGAATAGTATAGTATAGTATTTTTGTTGTATTATTTTTTATACTATACTATACTATACCATCACAGCATATCCCACAAGTGAGGCAGCCAGCAGATCAGCTATTAATATTATTTTTTATATTGTGTAAATGTTATTTTTAAAAGGCCGGTGTGCGTGTGCCGTTGATGAATATAAATAAATGGAAATATATTATTCATTTATTTATTTATTCATTTACATGGTACACAACAGATGAAAGACATATAAATATAACATGTAAGCGACAAAAACATTCCAATAGTCTTACATCCAAACAGTGCACACTTCAGCAATAACACACAAAACTATTATAGAAAATCTTACACACAATACATTCATTCACAATACATCCATTCACCCAATTTCGCACACATAATACATTCATTCGCACAAACACATTCACACTTCCCAAATGTATGCAATAACAATACAAAAGAAACTCTAAAAAAAAGTAAAAAAAACTTTAAAAACAGACTAAAAATAAATACTATCCCAACACTTCACATTTTATCAAACACATACATTTGTTTTAATTTTTTTTTCTCATTCCACTCTCAACTTCCTTCCTCACAAACCTGACGTTATTGGCACTTTAAAAAGGGGATTGGGAAGGGGGGAGGGGGGGTATTCAGCTCACCTCCGAGACAGGCCCAGGACCAAAAACGTGACGACCGATAAGCCGCTTAAATCCATGGTTCGATGTACAAGCCATATCGCACTGTGAAAAGTTTTTATTATAAGCATCGCACATTCTATACACAGGGTACGTGTATAGAATGTACGTCTACGTCTTATACATGTATTAAAACGAGTAAGTTAAATTCATAAGAGTGAGAATGTCAGTCAAAATTTAAGTAAAAATTAAAAGAAAAAACATCAAAAATAAAATTACGAGGGAGGAAAAGGAATGGACAGGAAGACTGTTGCAGCGGCGTCAGCCTCCTATCATCTGTGACTTGAATAAATGCCCTTTATGTATTGAATGTATGTATGTATGTTGGGTGATTTATTCGGCGCCGTTTAATGGAGCATCCATCTCAAGGGCGCGGAAATGAATATTGATGAATGTCCAATAAAGTGCTCAAAGTAGCCGCAGTGGTATGTGGTGCAGTGCAGTGCGACATTGTGGGTGGGTATAAGTCATCAGAACAGAAGTGATACAACTATAGGTAGGTACCTACATATATTAGGTATAAAGACATATGTGGGAAAGAGAATATATGTACCTACATTATGTGGATACATAATAGAGACCTTCCTACGGAATGTTTGTGGGACTGAAATCTACTACCACTTACCATCATCATCTACAGCAAGTTAATAATTATTAAACCTTATTGTACAAAAATAATAAGCAGTTATTATTGTTACTTGATATCTGTGAGCTAAATGCAAAGCGATACACCATGCTGGGGTTGGGGCAGGAGCGACGGAGGGGGTAGGACTGCTCGCTCATCGTGTATGAACACGAAAAAAATATACTTATAATAGCAAATAGAATATTGACGCAGCAGAAGACTTGCAATCATTGCGCTCCCTCTTAAGGTATAAGTATCTTAGATAATCTTACGAAGAAGACACAGAGTGTGAATATTTCTGCGTTGAGGAATGGACTTCCAACCAAAGAGCTCACGATATTCAAATACGTGATCAAATTTCCTGAGACCATATTATACAAAACGGATGCAAGTGTTCTGAAGATGTTCCAACTTATTCAACCCGTCCAACACTGAATGATCTACATAGAAAATATCTGCATAATCAAATAGAGGGTGGATCAATTCCTGAATCTTATATTAATTTACCTACCTAACTACTACTACTAATAATTAATCCATGTCTATGTACCTATGTATATCTACTGAATACTTAAATGGACGAGCAGTGTTTTGTTTCCATGTAGTAACATACACTGTTGCCTAATATTAAATTAACACCATTGGTAAACATGTCTAGGTATAGGTATAATAATCACTAGGTATATTTATATATTAAAATAACTTTAAAGTAATTACATACGTGTCAAAAATACAGTCATGTATAGATACGTCATCTCTCATAGTGCCGTGTTGCTGGTGTAGGTATGTCTGGTCCACTGTGATCCATCTGAAGGGAAATAGTATTAGTGAAGTTCCTTAGATAGAGTCAATGTCTGGCAAGGGAATATCCGCGTGGTAGGGCTGGGGAGGTGAGGTGAGGGGCAAGCAGGAGGTGGAGGCGGCCTGACAGGGACGGCAACTGCAAGAGGCTGCCCTCACTAGAGGCAACACGCGGGCTTCTTGACTCGCACCCTCCTCACATTCATCTAGCACAGCCACAGAAAGAGTCCGAGCCCCGAATCCACACACGGGATGTTTCCATCTCTTCCAAGGGAATCGCCACTCGGCAACTTCCTGCGAGTCGCAGCGACCTGCGCATACTGTGATGGCTACTGAGCCTGAACAGCGTCGTCCCTGGGAGTCTTCACGATGCACACGAGTTTCCATTACCCGTTTGTTGCAACCCAATTCGCTGGAGGAAGGTGTCGGAGGAGGGAGTTCTACTGCCATCAGAGCCAAAGGGGGTAGAATGGATTCCTTGGCAGAAACCTCTTGACCCGCTCCACCTCCGCATACTGTGCACAGGATTATCATCGCCATACTTACTGAAACAAATAAACAATAAAATTAATGAGATGAGAATACAACAGACTGTAATAATATATCTACCTACAACTATACCTGTATACCTGCATCTTAATTTTTACAGAATGCACCTATGTAACGAGTTGACTGTTTATTGCTGGCTAGAAAGATTCAGTGGAAAAAAAAAATTGATGTGAGTTGTACCTACCCTTATGTTGTTTCATCTCCCCAAGATATACTGTGTCTCGGTGGCCTCCTGCAGGACTGAGTTTGGCTCACTACGTCCATCCCCGTATATATACCTTCACTTATATAGGTACAAACACACACAGGCACCTAGTGCAGTACACACGAGCCTCTTCAAGACAGACAGGGATGTCAATTATCCACTTCACACTGTAAGAGGTAATAATTTAATCAATAGCAGACCTCTCAGCGAAATTTTACCCTCACAACTTTTGAAACCATTATCACCTATATTAAATAGGTTTCTAAATTTCGCGGTGATTATGACATGTTTTGTTCTTCAGTGTTTAATATTTCGATATTATTGACTGAAGGTACTTATTGCAAGTGCGGGGGTCCGAGAACTATGTGGCTAGACCACGTAGATCAAATTCTCAACGACGGTCGTGTGTTGAGTAAAAGAAATCGATATAGGTACGTGCATGAGAGGTTGCATGAATGTTGAGGAGGAGAAAGAAGTAAGGACAGATCTATATGGCATTCCGTTCTCTTTACGTACCCCACTTGGGACGTGGCGTGAGGGAATAGATAGAGAGATAAAAGAGAAATAAAACATAGGTATTATGTCATTGCGACTGTACCTACCATCAAATTATAAATTAAGATTCAGATGGACTAAGTAAGCTTTGCTGTGGCCACAGCTATTACGAGAAAGATAAATGTGTATATAGGTACCTACCTACCTATACATTTAATACATATAATTATTTGTTAATTTGATGACATGTAGGTGTAGGTAGGTATGTTAGGGTGTTTATTAAAAAAAAGAATACTAAATGATGATAATAATGTATTATGTAAGAAGGTAACGTGTCCGTGTCACATTATGATGTAGGTAATACTACTGTACATAATATTATATTATAACTGTATCGCATCCTTGTCTAACCCTACCGCCTACGTAATATAGTTCCCATAGTAAAGGGTAGGTAGGTATATTATTGTGTCAGCTGTTTACCTACACAACCTACAGTACACAGTAAAGATAATACAATAACAGTTCCCCTCCTCAAGACGTCATTTTGAGTAATTATTTTCACAACATTGACTTCGATATCACTATATCTTATTTTTATACTTAAATTATACCATCATTCCCCAAGATGTCTCCGTCTCCATGCTAACAGAATCTGAATAAGCAACGTAATAGCATCAGCATCACTGATGTATAATGACTACCTACCTATATGTATATTGTATTGTACATACCTACCTATTGCATTATGTACCTACATACAGAAATAATAATTATATACTTGTACAGGTACCTACATACCTCCCCAACTCCCATTTAATTGGTTTGTAATGTTTGTATAATATATTGTAAGTATCATAAATTTCTTTCTTTATAATAGCTACCTACATGGTATGGTGCAGCCTCAAAACAGCCAAAAATCCAATGGAACAGTAAATTTCATTTCTTATTAATACTGTTTTTAGAACAAAATTGTAAAAGGTTAAGAAAAAGTTACGTTTAGTAATATTTATTTTTGTGTTATGAAAGTTTAATATTTTTGTAAATAATAATAAAAAGGTATCTACCCATACATCAATAGCACCTACAATAAAAAAAAAAAAAACAAAACGTATGATTAAAACTATTTAGATATTATATTTACAATAGGTATATTATACAAGTGTGTGTGAATATATATATATATATATATATATATATATATATATAGGTAGGTATAAATAATATATATTAATACTAAAGGCTATGTAACTTAATACGATATTATTATCTACATTAATGTGTAGGTAGAGATAACTAATCGAAAACATTATTGTTGACTAGATGCTAATAGCTTCTGCCCGAACCAATAGACATACGTAAGTTGTGACAATCATTCAACATCAAATGTCCTCCCGACATCACTACAAGTCCATCTCATCATCAAGAGAGTGGGAAGGGGGGGGGTGAGCACCCCCGACAACTAAGTCCATACCAAGTGTGGGCAGGCCAACTATCAACTGAGCAGTGTTGCTGTTGCTTCGATTAGTCCCAGCGCTAGCGGCATTCTACTCAAGTGATCCATTCTGAGAAATGAAAAGTCATCATGCAGTTCCCTGATATCATTAGCACACACGGCTTCGCTGAACGCCCCAGTGAATATGAGACTCTTGAATGCATGTGCTGCGCAGTTGGGGCTGCATTGTATGTGCCACGTGCTCAAATCATTTTCGTTGGCTGCTCTCATACATAACGTCACTGCACCGAAACATGCTGCGTTTGTTGGAAATGCTCGCAGAAGTACTGATCCAAGTCCTCTAGTAAGGAATCCATACCCTTCTGCTGCAACACTTTTACGGAAACAATCGAACGCTCCGAGATATTTTCTTGTGCCATCCATTCCATCGGCTTGCACCCGAGATTTGATCACATCCACGGGAAAAGATATAAGCCATGAGAAAACTCCGGCTGCTCCTCCGGCAAATAATGTGTACAGCACACTCACTGGAGATCCATCCTGTGTGCGAGTCAACGCTTCATAAGAAAGAAAGTAACTGGATAATCCAGGAGCATCGCGGAGTGCAGTCAATCCTAAGCCTCTGAATAATCCTCGAAAGCCGTCACGACGAGTGATTTCAGCCAAACATGAAAATGGACCAGATTTGATATTACTTAACTGAAGACGTGTTTTGGCAAGCTCCATTGGACTACAAATTACTGATTGTGCGATTCCTGCTGCTGCTCCAGCTATAGCTGCAGTTTTTAATGAGTCCGGATTTGGTAAATTCCTTTGTGCACTTCCATAGACTCCAAATACAATAGCATTGACTCCAGCAACCCCAGCCATTGGACTAGAAAGACCTCGATATAGACCACGCATACCGGCACGGGCTTTCAGTTCTTTCAGGCAAGCCAAAGTGCTGCTATACTTGTTGCCAGGCATCTGCATGTGGACCTTGACTGTGTCGAGGGGATGGCCTACTAGTACTCCGGCACAACCTGAAACCAATCAATGATACCTACAATCAGCAATTAATATGTAGGTATATATGAAGAGGCTTGGGTTGCATAGTGCCTAATAAGAAATATTACCTATTCAACAACATTAATGTAGTTATACCTAAGTAAGTTATGGAAATAGGTTTCTAAACATTTTTCTATATGGAAAACGAAGTACACTTTGCGATATCGGCTCATCAAAATATTAGGATTTTGGTAAAGGAAGGAAATAAAGCGAGGAATACCTATTACAAAATAATAGCAAGTATATTACCTCCAACACATCCAGCAACAAAATCTAAAGCCATCTTGTTTTCTACTAGAAAATTCACAGAGATCAATTAAAGAAAGTGACGACGCTATTCCGAAAGTATTGTGAACTTGAAGAGAATAAAGACACTATCCAAGAACTCAGTATAACAGTGAGGCTGAAATCTGACAATGTCTTAAACTACCAGCTATTACACGGTATCAAATGAACTGAACGGAGATTGTCCGAGAGTCGCAGTGGACAGAGCTGGTATCAGAGGTCAGGACCTGCAGATAGGAGACTCACCCACCGCTTCCCCTCTCCGACTTCTCACAGACCCCTCTGCCATGATTTCTAAGAAAATAAGTGGATGCTAATCTTAATATTGTTTACAAAATATTTTATGTCATCTTACATACATAGGTAGGTACTCTCGAGAAGTTAATGTCACGTATATAGCACCGGACCGCCGAGTTGGTATTGGTACCAAAATGCATTTTTGTGATTTTCTCATCATCAAACTTCTATTTGTATCCGAGGTGATGTGGACATCAATTTATATACATAGGTTCCTGTACACTCGTTCCATATACGAGCTTATTACCTATATGCTGAGACAAAATATTAAAAAAGTAAGGGAGTGCTTACAGTAGGTAATGCAGGTGCCTCTCATGAGATGATATTCTTATTAGACATGAACAAATTCGTACGTAGCTAGTATTTGATAAAATTATAAAAAAGTTGTTATGGGTACTTCTATTTTAAAACATACCTACAGCGGTACGTTAATTTTATATGCCCACCATCATTATTTTGTTTGTTTACTTTTGTTAGGTAACATTCACTAGGTTCTGTTGTTACAGCGAATGTTCCTTCAGGCATGAGGATTTGTTTTTCATAGTCGGCTAGGTTTTGATCCGCAGGTAATTTTGTAGGTAACTTCATTAAATATTAATTTTTGTAATCTTCTTCTTCTTCTTATGGGTTATACCCGTTATATTCGTATCTCAAGATCCCGCAGCCATGAGATCTCGTCGTCCGACCCTAAATTTTTGTAATGAATGTTTCCTATTTACATACATAGAGGTAGATAGTCCTAGGTTTATAAAATCCATATACTTATTATTATATGTAGGTAGGTACCAACGTATCAATAATAATAATAATAAACAAGAAGCAGTATAAAGCACTCCCTCTAGACGTAATTTATGTAGAACTAGTTATATCTAGTAGAGACCCTCATCTAGAGATATTATCAACATGCCGTCGAGAAGTGATAACGTTACTGAGCAGATAGGTATATATAATTATATATGTTAAACAGAATGAATTGTCTTTTGTACAACCTAAGTAGAATGTGTAATAACTGTTATATAATCGAATCGAATCAAGAAGGATTAAATCTATCTGATCATATAATGTTCAATCTACAACACAGTGGTCACAAAATAAAAAATTGTATTCGAATAGAGATAAATAACACTAATATAAATAAGCCGATGAATGCAGCAGGGACAGGCGAATAGTCTTTTTTATACCAGACTCGGCCTTACCACGGACCAACGGCTGCAACAACCTAACATCGGTCTTTAGTATCGGCCATCAGAATGCACAAGGGCTTCCTGGGAAGCTCCATGAATTGGGCACCTTATCTTCAGCTGCCAACGTGGATATTTTGTGCATCACTGAGACATGGTTAAAGGCATTAGAAGTAAACAATTATGTAATTCCTAATTTCAATATTGTAAGCTATTTTTGTAGGGAAAAGGCAATCAGAGGGGGATCATTGGTTATGGTTAAAAATAACTATAAATCGAAAAATAGACCAGATATTGTGAAATTGTCAGCAGAGAAATACTGTGAAATTAGCTGCATTGAAACTGATAGCATTATAGTTTTATCTGTATATAGATCTCCATCTGGGTGCTTCGATACTTTTTTTAATATCATGGAAAATGCCCTAAATCGAGCAACTCACAAAAATAACAAACACATTGCCGTGTGTGGGGATTTCAATATAAACTTTGACAATACCTCAAAAGAGTGTAGCTCTTTAGTTGATTTAATGAACTCATTGTTATTGACTCGTTGCATTAAAGACGCAACACGAATTACGAAAAACTCGCCCTCTTGTATTGATAATATTTTTACAGATGTTGATGTCAAACAAACTCAACTAGAACTTTGTGAGATCAGATCACTTAGGACAAATAATTAATTGTAATTTAAAAACAAAAATAAGTAACAAAAACACTTATCAAAAGTTTTTTTATAACCGAAATTACAGTGAAGAATCTGTAAAAAAATTTCTTGAGTCTATTAACAATTCTATACCTAACACCCCTCTCTCTTCGAATTGTTGTGCAAATGTCCAATTTGATGAATTATTTGAATCATTGGTTTTAGAAACAAATCATCATTTTCCAATTAGAAAAATAAAATTAAAGGTGAATCATAAATCGTTCGATAACTGGGCTACTCCTGGTATTATAATATCTAGGAAACACCTATTTGAATTGTATAGCAAAAAAAGATTTGACGACTCAGAGCTACTGAAAGATAATATAAGAACCTACAGCAGGGTATTCAGAAAGGTCTGTGGTGAAGCAAAAAAAAATTATCTAGCTAATAAAATTAAAAATGCAAAAAATCCCATTAAAACCACATGGGAGATAATTAAGCATGAAACTGGCCGAGATAGAAAAATTGATGACGATGAACTAAACTTAATTGACGAATCTCAGAAATTAAAAACTTCCAATCAGTTCAATGATTTCTTTGTAAACATAGCATCTTCCATTACCCAAAATATATCGACCGAAAACGCGATGAAATATTTAGTTCGAACTCGTAAACCCGAGACTGTTTTTAAATTTAGAAACGTCACAGAAAGGGAAATAATAAAATTGTGTAAAAAGATAAAATCAAAGAATTTAGATGATCTATGGCACATGCCTACATATTTTCTAAAATTAATTATTGACGGACTTGTTTCGAGAATTACAATTTTTTTTAATGAATGTCTTGAACAAGGCGTATTCCAGAAAAATTAAAAAAGTCAAGAGTTATTCCAGTTTATAAGAAGGGTGATAAAACTGACCCAAGTAACCATAGACCGATCTCAATACTGCCTGTTTTAAGTAAAATATTCGAGAGGGTTGTCTCTGAGCAGCTCACCCACTACCTTGTCGAAAATAATATAATACACCCCCAACAATTTAGTTTCCAGAAGGGCAAAAGCACATCCGATGGTATAATAATAATAATAACTAGACAATTTATAGTGCGCCGTTTTGTGGAATATATTCACTTCAAGGGCGGATCCTAAAATAACGTGTTTATACCTATGATTAAAGCCTGATACATATAATACAAATATTAATAAGCTATTATAAAAACTAAACATATATAAATAACAATAAGTTGTACAATTTATATCATTTATATGATATACCAAACAAGTGTGTCTTTAATCGACTCTTGAACAGATCAAGAGACTGTGTCTTACGCACTTGTTCAGGAAGATCATTCCACATGGATGGTCCAGCCGAGCTGAAGGCTCGAAAGGAATACTTAGGTCTCCCTCTTACACCGATTTCCGTCAACCTGACACCCGTATCAGAACCTGACCTAAGAGTGCTTTGTCTTTGATTTGGAACTTGCTGTCTACAGAGTTCGGAGATGTATGATGGAGCCATATTATGAATGGATTTGAAGACTGTGAGGCAAACCTTGAAAGCAATCCTTTCAGCGCACTTGAGCCAGTGCAGATTTTTGAGGGTACTAGATATATGGGAGCGTTGGTCCATTTTGAAGATTAAGCGGGCAGCAGCGTTGAGCACAGATTGGATTCTCTGAAGCTGGTATTGCGGTAAATTGGCCAGAATACCGTTACAGTAATCTACCCGAGATACCACAAAGGAATTTATCAATGTTCTAGCATCGTGGGATGTCAGACATCTTCTAATGGGAGTTAATTGCCTCAGTGAAAAGAAACATTTACTGACGGTTGATGAGACGTGTTTATCCATAGATAATGAACTGTCAATGTAGGCTCCAAGAAACTTAACATGTTTGGATGGAATGATGTTGATGTTTTGAATGGATATAGGGTCGTAGTTTATAAGGTGTTGTCGTCTCGGTGAAGCAACCCAAAGGAATTCGGTCTTAGTAGGATTTATTTTTAATTTATTCACTGACAGCTACTATACTACTATAGCTTATCTTGTTCAAACGGTCCTCGACTCACTGGACAAAAGGTCGGATGCTTATGGAATATTCTGTGATCTTTCCAAAGCCTTCGACTGCGTCAACCATGATATTCTTGTCAATAAGCTTAATTATTATGGAATTGCCAGTAGTGAAATTAACTTTTTTAAATCATACCTCGCGAATCGTGAGCAGGTGACTGAAATGGATGGCGTGCGGTCCAATGGAGCCCAAGTAAATCGTGGTGTTCCACAAGGCTCTATACTGGGGCCAATACTGTTTCTTGTATATGTGAATAACCTACCAGAATGTGTCTCCAAGGACCAAACTATGATAATGTTTGCCGATGATACATCTATAATAATTAAGGAAAATAACAACAAGAATACAGCACTTGATAATACACTCAAGGCATTAGATGGCGTGGGTGAGTGGTTTGGAGATAACGGACTCGCACTTAATGTGACGAAAATGGGTGCAATTCATTTTTCCTTGAAAAGAAACGTAGATAATAATCCAGTCATGTCTGGTCTCTCCCAGCGCAAGCTGGAAGTAGTAAATGATATAAAATTCCTCGGCGTAATGATTGACTCAAGGCTACAGTGGACACCGCACATTGAGACAATATCTGGGAAGCTTTGTTCAGCAGTTTATGCTATAAAAAAAATTAAGGATACTTGTGGCGAGGTGGCAGCCAAATCGGTATATTTTGCCTACTTCCAGAGCATTATGTCGTACGGAGTGTTATTCTGGGGCAGGGGGGCTGATTGGAGCAGAATTTTCAAACTTCAAAAGCGTGCAATTAGGGGGTTAAAAGGGTTGGGGCCAAGAGAGTCGTGCAAGGAACACTTTAAGGAACTTGGCATACTCACGCTCCCTGGCATTTACATCTACGAATGCTTGCTATACGCACGTAAAAATATGCCCAACACCCCTCTCAACTTGGAGTACCATGGTTACGACACTCGCTCAAAAAGAAGTATCCGACCTATAGAGCAGTTAGTAAAATTGTCCAAAAACTTTGTCTGTCTCAGTGTGCGCCTGTTCAACAAGCTGCCTGAAGAAATAAAGTCCGTGAAGGATGAGAAAAAATTTCGAGGAGTAGTGAAGTTGTACCTCGTTGAAAAAGTTTTTTATTGTGTCGACGAAATGCTGAATTGAACCATATACATTCATTTCAGCATGGAAATAATTTCCTGATGTTTTTTGTTTTTATTTGATCTATGATGATTGATGATGGAACCTGTATTGAATACTGTTTGACGAAATGCTAACAGAGCCCTTTACACTCTGCTTAGCAATGATATTGTGTTTTGATCTATGATTCTGTATTTTTTTTTTTTTGGTTTATATATATATAATCTATTGTATTATCCTGTCTTATGTAAATTGACGATTCCAAGTACCAAAAACTTTGGTCTAAGGACGATAAACAACAATAAACAATAAACAAAGATTTCGCATTTAGCTGGATTTTCACACCTGCGAGAGTGAAGATATTAAGAATATTACACAACAGACACCCCATATGCTCAACAGATGTCGAACATGACAGTTTGAAACAGTAATTGGTGGGATTGGTGAACGTACCATGGATAAAGTGCACTTAAACCAACCTAAGCCGATTCGTGAGCATCGGGACACCTTTCCTGTTTCATACAAAAAAAATATGGGGTGTCTGTTGGGTAATATTCTTAATAAAAGAAAACCACCTACCTACTCATAGGAGTGATTTCCTTTAGTTTATTTATTTGAATTTAGAATTTTTGTTTTGACAGTTGGTAAAGTAATTTTGTTTGTAATTTTGTGTTAGTTTTGAAAGACCTGAAGTAAAGACTTTAAATGTTGTTTTTTTGATATTATTTCAGGTAATTGTTTTATTATTGTTTATTTTATTTTTAGTAATATTTAGTTTCTTTAGTTTAAATAATGTTTTTAATAAATTTTTGCTATTATTTCAGAAAAACACAGATTGCTTTATTTCAAGTATAAACACCATTATAAAATTTGATGAGTGTGAAATTTGTATAAAAAACAAATCAAGGAGGAAATCAAAATATGGTTTAATGTCACATTTAGGACCAGCTACACGCCCATTTGAAATTATATCTATTGATACCATAGGAGGGTTTGGAGGATCACGATCAACAAAAAAATATTTAAATCTGCTGGTAGATCATTTCACGAGATATGCTTACATTCTCACATCGAAAAACCAAACCGCAAGTGATTTTATTAAACTGATAAAAAATGTGACACAAAACTACAATATTGATATGGTACTAACAGACCAATATCCTGGCATAAATTCAAAAGAATTTAAAGAATATCTAAAAATGGAAAACATATGAATAGTTTTCACTGCTGTGGATTCACCTTTTTCGAATGGGATCAATGAAAGGTTAAATCAAACCTTAGTAAATAAAATAAGATGTAAAATAAATGAAAGTGATAGGAAAACAGCATGGACTACTGTTGCACAGAAATGTGTAGAAAAATATAATGAAACAGAACACACAGTCACTAAGTTTGCTCCAAAATACCTTTTGGAAGGCGAAAATGTTAATATTTTACCACTAGAATTAAAATCAAAATTTACAAAAGAAGATTTGAATAGAGACAGAAAACTAGCCCTTGAAAATACAATAAAATCTCACAATTATAATAAGAATATATTCGACTTGCATAGGGAAGAATATAAATTGGAAGTGGGAGACAGAGTTTACGTAGAAAATGGAAATCGACTAAATAGGAAGAAAATGGATGAATTAAAGATTGGACCATACAAAATTTTAAAGAAAATTTCAAACTCAATCTATGAAGTTGATACCGGACACAAGAAAACAGAGTCAAATTTCTACCACATTACGAAACTTTTTCCAGTATTTGTTATTAAGTGAACAATTACGTACGTTGTCACTTGTAATTGTTTTTTTTTCTTGGAGGGGAGGTGTAAAGAAAACCACCTACCTACTCATAGGAGTGATTTCCTTTAGTTTATTTATTTGAATTTAGAATTTTTGTTTTGACAGTTGGTAAAGTAATTTTGTTTGTAATTTTGTGTTAGTTTTGAAAGACCTGAAGTAAAGACTTTAAATAATGTTGTTTTTTTGATATTATTTCAGGTAATTGTTTTATTATTGTTTATTTTATTTTTAGTAATATTTAGTTTCTTTAGTTTAAATAATTTTTTTAATAAATTTTTGATATTATTTCAGAAAAACACAGATTGCTTTATTTCAAGTATAAACACCATTATATATATATATATATATATATATATATATATATATATATATATATATATATATATATATATATATTTGACAGATGGGCTATAAAACCATTCATCCTCAGTAAGATAAAATACAGTGGCTGTCTTTACATTACAGCGGGTGAATTGGGTAGCATATGTATAAGTAAATTCCACTAACTGAGCTTGAATCGCGGCTTCTGATTCGCTGAAATCAACTCACGTGGTGGAAATAGTTTTTCAACCAAACTCAATGGGTGGAAATTGATCAAACCTCGAGGCCGCGATTCAAACTCAGCTGGTGAATTTTAATATAAATAATACTTTCATCAATTTCAGTATTTTTTTCATAATTCCTGCGTAGTGTATAAAGCATACTACTTTTCATAAATTATACCTCTGCGACAAACTCGCCCACTGCATGTTGATTGTATTTGATATTGTCATGTATTTATGTGTAAAATTGCTTACAATCAATGTGCAGTAGATACAGTAAAGAATAAATAAATAAAATATTTACATATCGGGAATTTTCGCTTACTGCTACTCGTATACCAATTTGAAAACTCGTTAAACATAGTAATTTACAGTGATTTGTAATAGGAAAATTTATGAATTTTTTCTACAAAAGTCAGGAGATGCCCGGAATAACTTCATTCTCCCGACGCCTCGCAAAAGTTAGGACCTGACTGGCCTGTCCTTGAAAAAATAATCCACAGACACGGTTGGTTCTTTGGTTGGTATGTTAACATCTATATTCTGTAGGTAATAAGTTAATAACATATTATTGTAGGTAGGTAAAACATCTCGCCACACAGTTTGATAGTCTGTAGTTGGAATATATAGTTATAGGTAGGTACCTACATAATATTACAATATTGTTTGTGCTAGCTGGTCGGAGAGTGTTGTTCTGCTGCGGGCGTATCGGAAGAACAGAAGATAGATAACACAGAATGTGTGTACTAAATAATAAATAAATACATGATTGATAATATGTGTAGGTAGGTAGGTAGGTATGTGTATGTAGTATGTTACATGTGAGTAGGTAGAGGTACCTGGCTGTACAGTGTCCCAGACTATCTCTATATACCTACATACACAGTACAATAATAATAATCCTCAAAGTCTGATGCAATACAAACATCTCGCCCAGGCGCCCAGGCCATTTTGTCATTTGGTTGGGTAGGTGCGTGTGTGTGAGGGTGTGTGTGTGTGTGTGTGTGTGTGTGTGTGTGTGTGTGTGTGTGTGTGTGTGTGTGTGTGTGTGTGTGTGTGTGTGTGTGTGTGTGTGTGTGTGTGTGTGTGTGTGTGTTGGATGGTGTGTTTTTGGGTTAGAATGATTTGTGGTATGTGTTGGTGAGTCTTTGTGAATTGGTGGTGGTGAGACATGGTGAGACAATATAGTTAAGTATAGTTACTCGTATAATGTGTGTTGTGTAAAATGTATGTATGTGTGTATATGTATATGTGTGTAAATAATTATAAGTAAATGAAAAAGTATTTAATGTTTAATTGGTGTGTTTTAATTGGTTTATGCTCCCTCCCTATACACGAGATATCTCTAATAGGGAGGTAGAATATTATTGTGATTATTTTTTTTATTGTTTACTGTAAATAATATTGTATTGTGTACCTTCTTTGGAAATAAATATATTTATTTATTATTATTATTGGCTTCACTAGAAATCTTTATTTATTTTAAGGCACACAACAGATATTTGATATATTTATATTATCAGTTGAATCAGCAAAACACACGCTAATAATAATCAAACATCCAAAACCATGCACACGACATCAATAGATATTGTAATATATCGTACAGACTTCTCGCAAACAAACCCTCATAGATAGATTTAACATTCACACTATTATAATTTATTCAATAAAAAAACATAAACACATGTGTATAAAACAAACATAGATATATAAAATTAATTAATACATTTTTTTTTAAATTTCACCCTTAGAAAGAACAATAATACCTAATAATAAAATAAGATATAAACGAAAACATTCATTCAACACTCAACCCACACCAAGAACAGCACCACAACTGAAAATAAGACTCCCAATTTGCTTTCCAAATTTATGACTTGTGCTCGCAACTGGTTCACGTTGTGAAAAGTTTTTGTTTTAAATGTCACACATCCTATATATTGGATTTCTAGAGCCTGCTTTGGTATTGGATTTTTGGAGATAAAAAGGAAAGCAAGATCTAGTCTGAGTAGGCAATCTAAAATTGATTTTGCTTAAGATTCAGATTAAATTCAGACACACACAATTTTCTATGATTCTTTTCTTCTTTCTGTGCCATGTCAGGTCCCCCCGACGTTGGCGATCATTCCGGCAAAAACCTCCCTGTCCTGTGCTGGTCTGCAGTGTTACTCTGGATACTCGATCCCAATCACAAAATCGTAAAATTTCAAAATGGTACTCTTGAAATTCGACGCTAGCGCCGGATCGTATTGGAATTGAGTGTTGATTTGAAGAAGATGTGAAATCGTGTAAAATTTGAAAATTGGTACTCTTGACGTCGTTTTGACAGTAACTCGATTTCGTGGGATTGTGTTGAAATCGACTAACTGTCATTACATACACGATCGCAAGATAGTAACTTTTTTGGAATCGAGAAGAAGTAATTTATTAAATTACTTTAAAAAATGGCTCGTTTGGCATTATTTTTTTATAAATTTGGAAAACCGGCATCAAGTTAATATTCGTCAGCGAAAGAATTTGCGTAGAATAGCAAGATATTCGCAAAATGTGTCTAGCATGAGTGGTGGGGAATTTGTAGTAAATCATAGAATATCAAAAGAAATGTTTCAGGAGTTGTGTTTCAGAATATCAAAAAATATGTTTCAAGAGTAAATTATTTAGAATTCTTTGTAAGTTGTTTATGCAGCTCATGACTTACATAGGTATACAAGCCAGACATGCATTAGCTGTGGAATTCACATCATAGACGAATTGAAAGTACACGTTTCATGTATTCATCATTTGTGACATGTTCATACCATTTTACACCCAAAATCCTCCTAAGACATTAGTTTACAAAACTTAGTATCTATATATTATATGTATATAATATATTATCTATGTATATATTATAGAATATGTAAACTCTCAAGGTTTGTAAAAATAACAAAATTGTAATTGTGTAATATATAATAATTTTATTGACTATTATACTTGATAATGAAATTATTTAAAAAAAATACTATGTACAAAATAAAAACCATTAAGACATCATGCTTAATAAACAAGTATTTTTCTATTCTAAAACTATTTTCTACTGCATATTGTCTTTGCAATCTTCCTCAAGGCTGATGATACTTGAACAGACTCTGTACGAATGGCAGCACTCCTTTCATTTAAAGATTCGGCACACTGCCCCAATTTTTCAGCAGCTATTTTAAACGCAATCACCGCTAAGCACTCTGCTTTCACCCGTTTTTCTTCGATTAATACGAGTTGCTCTCGTTGTTCCAACCCCTGTGTTCTGGCGAGATGAGAATGTCTTGTTTGGTTGCGGAGACTTCTAACAGCTTGTACCTACAAGTGGGCTCCTACCGGCTTGTAGATGTGGGCTCTGCCTGCTTTGAATGCGTGCACTCCGTCCGGGCGCTGATGGAAAGAAAAAATAAATATAACACTAGTTTTTTTTATCAAAAACAACATTTTGAATTTAAAAAAGGACGCTAGGAGAATAATTGCTACAATTAAGATTAGTTAAAATATTAGTGTAACATGCAGTTGACTTGTTTTTTAATTTCAACACTAGTTCTACCTTTATTTACAAATCACCCTCGTGGAGTTCACATATAACTTTGTTTATAAGTTAACAAATAAAAAAAATAAACATATAGATTCATTTTTATATTAAAATTAATCAGCAACTAAAATAATACTTACGTTTTTGATAATTATAACCAAATATATTCAAACAAACAACGCAACACTGAAATGCATAAACGTCAGAATTGATATTTGAAATGAGTGTTCCATTTACAGAAAAAAAATAATCCTAAAATATTATCGCTACGTCAAATTATTATATTTGTTAAGTAGGACAATTATTAGTAAATGTATTTGACTTTTTTATGTTTCAAAAATAAATACATATACCACTCTCGGATCTCAAGTTTACTTCCTTACAGTTTCTTGTAGTCTACATACAAACGCGACATATAAACAATTATTTATTCCTTATTTGCAGCGAAAATATTTTTAAAATTGCAATAACAAACTCGATACGAACACGATCCCGCGCTTTGGAACGCCAATCTCAATACGATTTCGATCGCGCGGGATTGGGTTCAAGAGTACGGTTTTGAAGTTGAAATTGAGATTGAGATTGGAATCGTGTTGGCATTGGATTAGGATCGAATCGAGTGTCAAGAGTAGCACTGCTGAACAGGTCATCCACCGTCCTCATTCCAGTCCACTCTCTAATGTTGCGCAGCCAGGACATCTGTTTTCTGCTAACTCCCCGTTTTCCTTCTATCTTGCACTCCAATAATACCTAAGTAGGAGGAGACGGTACTTTTCTCCACGCAGTACGTGGCCCAAATATAAGACTTTCCTCACTTTGACATTTGACAACAGCTCTCTCTTGGCTCCGGCTCTCTTAAGTACTTCGATGTAACTAACCTTTTCGGTCCAAGGTATACGAAGCATTCTTCGGTGTATTCAGATTTCGAATGCTTCTAACCGATTCAATAGAGGGAATCCCATAAGGACAACCTCGAGCCCACTTTTTGATAAAAAAAAAGAAAGCTTTTGCTCTAGATTGACTGGATGACATAAGAACTGATGTTCTTGAAACATCCAGGAGTAAGTGTTGGGAACCCCTCTCTTAATGTATATTCGAATATTATATATCTATATAATTATAATATTCGATTCATTACGTTCACTTCAAGAGATCTTTTTAAGCTTACAGACATCAATCATAGTTCTCTTAGATTATAATTTGGGTAGTGTTTCAAGCTTGTTGATATTGGGCAATCTTTTTTTCATTAGTTGAACAAAACGTGTTCTAATTCTCTCGATCTGCTCTACGTATTTTATAATGAGGATTCCATAGGATCGAACAATATTCAAGTTTAGAACGAATTAGCGACATATGTATAGAAAAACAAAGATGATTCACGGGATTTGAAGGATTTAGTATTTCTTCAAATGTATTCTGTGAGTTCTAATCCCTTTTTTATATGTTTTATGTATTTAATAAGTATTTGTGCACAAGCATTTTATGTGTATATATATTTATTTATTTAAATCATATTCAGCGTGAGCCTTTTACATGTTTATAAAATATCAAAGATAACAACAACAACAAAACATTCGTACACAATCACACAGGTACATTGCAAATTCATAAGTCAAGATCAAAATGCAAACAAAATAATAACAATTAATAAAAAAATGTCTATATAATAAGTCAATTATTATGGAGTGTCAAAATGAACTAGTAATTAAGAATATAAAATATTGTTAACAGCAGGTCAAAGAAATAAAATTTAAATGGGGTAAGATACAATTCGATAATGAGTTATCTCATAAGATGAGTTATAATCTAAAATATAATTCAACATATTAATATAATAACAGCGATAATAATGATTTAAAATATCAATTGATAAAAATTAATAAATATATTACAAGACAGTCAGTCATAAATCAATATTAACAATAAACAAATCAATACAAACAGAAATCCAATTGTTGTCATTCATCCAACGAACCGATGCTTGCCCAATGTCAGTTCACATATTTTGAAAATAATAATTAATTAAGTACGTCAGTTTTGTATTTCTGAAAACTGTCGGCAGTGATGTCAGTACAGTCGCCCACCAAGTTACCCACTTACCCAGCCTATGTATTTGAACCATCGATGAGTGAAACAAAATAATAATTGTTTCTCACGCTTTGCTTACAAAATAGACTATCTATTCGTAGCTGAAATACACAAGCTACTTGTCGCCATCGCGGAGGGTAGGACCGAGGGCACAAATGGCAGAGGCCGACCAAGAGATGTGTATATGGATCAACTGAAGAGGGACATGAACTGTGGCTCATACGTAGAGCTGAAAAGACTGGCTGAGAATAAGGGAGGAATGGAGAAGAAAATCCAAACTCGTTGCAGACCAATCCAATGGATTGTAACTCATTATTATATACTTGTGTATTTTAGCTACGAAAATTGACGCGTTCTCGCAACGTCGTCAACATTCGAACGAAAACGTAACGCTTAAATGTGTTTTGACTAGGCCTACAGAGGTCCTGGAAGCAGTATGGTGGACAGGGATATCTGGAGGAGGTACCTAGGCGCAATAGGCCCTCGACCCAACTAAGACAAGGGGATGAAGATTTATTTATTTATTTATTTATTTATTTATATGAGATGTATGTATGTATGTATAAATATGCCTACGCGTGTTTAGTATGGTAGGCTTACTAATTTATTGTGCAAAATCTAATCGGAACAAGTGAGAAAGGTGTCCCAACGCTTACGAATTGGCTCTAGGCTGGCTTAAGTGATCACATTCGAACTTTAGACGGGAGATCGCCATCCATTTGAGATCTGAAAAATGAGATACCCAAAAGATGGTTGCTTCTAAGGTTTGCATAAAGCGTCTCTCGATTGGTGGACCTTACATCGTAACAGTGAGAATGGTGGAATTGGTGAACGTTGTCCATGGACACCGAAAGTGATCACTTAAGCCAGCCTAGAGCCAATTCGTAAGCGTTGGGACACCTTTCTCACTTCTTCCGATTAGATTTTTACACAATGTTTCATTGTGTAGACATGGTTCTCCAATCGAGGTTTCTGATTGGCTATATAATTAAGTTTTTTTTTTAGAGTAAAACACTAATATTGGTAAAAAATATTTGTTTTCATATTTTATCACACCAAAATGTTCGTCATATTCAACAAGTTAATTACGACTATTACGGTTAACTAAACAAAGATTTCGGTATCGATATGGCGATCTGCATGACTAATAATTTGTGTTTTTTTTCCCGGGAAATGATTCGTTTTTTTTCCGGGAAACGGGAAATAAAAATAAGAGGGTTTTCCCGGGAATTCCCGGGAATAACCCTCTAACCATGAGTGTACAACAGCTTTATAATTAATACACGATTATCAACCTTATCGAATGCCTTTTGAAAATCAGTATATAGACCTACATACATACAATTGTTCAATGCAGAAAAAAGAGTCAGTATATGATATAAGATTTGTTACCGTCGATCTACAACCTATCCATGAACTCATGCTGATCAATCAAAAATTAAGGCTTTAGGAAAACATCGCTTGCTCACGAACAATTGTTTAATCTTAGATATGGATGACAATATTGATATAGACCTATAATTTCTCACGTCTGATTTGTTTCCAGCTTTATACAAAAGAGTCACGATTGCTGATTTCCATTTACTTCGAAAACAAACTTCCACAATACTTTTTTTGAATATCATGTATAAAGGCGTAGAAAGGTGAATTGCACATCTTTTTTTAAAAAAATTGGGGCAATACCATCAGGACCTACTTACTCCCTTTGTCTCATACACATTGGATTAAAGTTTGTAAATTTCAGACTTAAGAATTTTAATTGTAGTAAGATTTGATTTTGTGCATATGAGTTGTAAATTATCTATAAAATAAAGTAACCATCTCATCAACAGGCCCCTCACCCTAAACTTTACTCCATTAAACGCATTGAAGCTCAAAGTTAAATCCGGAGAAATTAGATTTAAAATACTTCTATCAATTTATCTA
The DNA here is from genome assembly GCA_947579605.1 of Athripsodes cinereus. NCBI lineage: Eukaryota > Metazoa > Arthropoda > Insecta > Trichoptera > Leptoceridae > Athripsodes > Athripsodes cinereus. The sequence continues at coordinate 180,912 of OX388312.1, read as the reverse complement.
TAACATCACGGCATATCCCACAAGTGGGGTAGCCAGCAGTCAAGCTCCATATAATAAACATGCGCCCTTGAGATGGATGCTCCATTAAACGGCGCCGAATAAATCATCCAACATACATACATGCAAGCTGTCCTCTCCGTGCCAATATAACATCAAGATATTCAGGATGGGTGGTAAACCTCATCGCTGAATTTAAGATGTAAAATGTCATAATCTTTTCGATCACCTGCCTTTTACAGGGCACTCGAAAACTTATGGAGAAGAGTGGGAGACCAATTCTTTACCGGTTGCTCCACGGAATCCAAATTAAAATACTTTAACCTTGGTAACTCATTATTAGACAAATCATCAACATCAAACAATTGGAATTGTATTACAAGTGACGGATGGTGTGAGTATGTACTAAGTGGTGGTGTGAGTACTCACTAATGGAGAATCACACCTAACAACTGAACATGGAATGGAAGATTACATCAAATCCAAAATTCCACCATTGTCGTTAGGAATACCATTATATTGAAAAAAAAAATGAGTAAGAAAGTAGATTAAATCAAAAGTTGAAGTATGGGGCCCGAATAAGCATTTGGTACGAAGGATGAAACATTGTCGGTTCCTTCAGTCCACTGAATTGATGGAACATTAAAGTCACCAATGACACATTCATTGCTCTTGTGATTGAAGTTTATATAACGCTCAGTAGGCCTAGTCAAAACACATTTAAGCGTTACGTTTTCGTTCGAATGTTGACGACGTTGCGAGAACGCGTCAATTTTCGTAGCTAGCAATAATTTTATCCATTATCAAATTAAACAGGAAAGGGCTCAAGCTATCGCCCTGTCTTATTCCCGTTGCAGATTTTATTGGTTTGGATAGTTCACTTCCCACCCTTATCTGAGTTTTACTGTTTTTATTGATATTTCTGATGGTTTCTATGATAGATGGAGATACATTATACTCCTGCAGAATTTCTATCACATCAGTAAGCAATACCCTGTCGAATGCTTTTGTGAGATCTACGAAGCATATATGTACTGGTTTGTTATATTCGAGAGATTTTTCTTTTATCTGTCGGAGAACAAATATGGCATCAGTGATTGATCGGTTTTTTCTAAACCCATGTTTCTCTTCTCTGTTGGTGATTTTCTCTTCCAGTTTTATTTTCAAAAGAGATGTGAGAAGCTTTAGTACACAGCTCAGCTTAGTACAAAGCCCATAAACGAATATCAATAAATAAACTTTCACCAATTCCATTGCAAATAGAAGAACATAATATGCAGCGCCATGCACCATCTTTCTTACCACAAAAAATAATATATCTATCTCTTCGATGATCTCTCCGAAATTATCTCTATGTGTACGAAAATCTCTACCTTACAAATATGTAAATAAAAATATTATCCCAAACGGGGTAGGCATTCATACCACTTTCGTCTATCTTCGATCTCGTCTATGTTTTGCTCGTAGGTATATAGGTACATAATTGTTGGTTCCAGAATGGTAATGGACACAATCATTTTTACTAAGTTCGACACATTACCATTCCTGACAATGAGTGACTCTAGAACCGGCCACTTTCCTTCTTTCTGTCCCTATCGCAAGATCTTTCCCTCCCAAATATACAAGAAGGTACCTAATAAGAATATAGTAAATATAAGACAATTAACATCTACAACTCAGCGATGAGGCATGCCATCCAACCTGAATGCCTCAATTTTTATTGGGACTATTTATTACATGCAGTTACCCCTCTTGTGGGATATGCCATGATATGATGGTATAGATAGATAAATATAAATCTTCCTCCTATCATCGTTAACTATTTCTGATACTCCCCTACCCCAACCCTACATTTGTCCTCATCCCCTCCGCCTTCCCACTACCCTGTAACATTTTTTCTATAATCTTGCTCGTATAATTAGTTTTGGATCATCGTTTGATAATGGTGGACAGATGTCGTTGCGAGATTTTTCTTATTATTTAATTAAAACAGCAGGGCTACTCTTGACAAAACTAAACACGATCTTAATCTAGTCTTGATCTTGATCATACGACGCACGAAGGGACTATGGTCAAAAACACCGCGTTACCGCTAACGCGCGATCGGTTTGCGTGTATTTTTGGCCAATAGTCACTTCGTGCGTCGTATGATCAAGATCAATACTAGATTAAGATCGTGTTTAGTTTTGTCAAGAGTAGCCCTGCTGTTAAACATAGTACTTAGACCAAAAAGGTAACCAATACCCATCCTAATTTTTCGTTGGTGTGATCTGGTGGTAACCGCCCTTGTAGGATATGCCGTGATGTAGGTGCCAGCTAGATAATGTCACTTTCTAGACCCCTCCATCTTTAGTACCTCCTCACTTGTGATGTAATCCTATGACAAATGGCATTAGGTATTAATTTGACGAGTTATATTTATAATGATAGCAGCGTTGGTGCTGGTTGAGAGAACTTGAGTGGTCAATTGTGTTTATTATTTTATCACCAAATATTTTATTATTTCATATAGCTACATGTACGATTTACTTTCAGTTATCAAGAAAAGATATTTTGTATAGACCTGTAATCAATATTTGTCAACGTCATTGCTTCGTGGGGCACAGCGAGGTGATTGGGTGAAGTGGGTGGTGGATGTTGTGCCGAATGGAGGAGGGCAGGCAGAGCCACTAAAACACAGCCACCAGCACATTACGCAGTAGACAGTGTTGGTTGACTAACTCACATAATATGGACACATGTGTTTATCTCTGACACACGGACTCCACATTTTGTCAAATTTTTGATGACACGTCACGTATTTCTGTTATACCCAATCCAGTTAAGTATATTCAATTAAAAAGACTAGCAAACGGTGGGTCCTTCAATATGGATTCTCGTCTCAGGAAGGCGACCACGGACACTAGAGTATCGAGGTGCCGAACTGGAGACAGATTATTTTCTTGCCTTCTCAGGAATAAATTTATTCTCTGGTTGGCGTTCAAGAACACAAAAGTCCACGCCATCTATGAGATTGAGAGGCGAAAAACTGAAAGATGAGAGTGTAAAGAATGAATATGTAAAAACTGTGAATTAAAAGCTTAGTGAGAACGAAGGGAATGATTTTTCGATGAACAAAAGGTGGAATGTCTTAAAAAGTGTGCTTGTAGAGTGTGCATAAGATACATGTGGTGAAGCTATCGTAGGACGTTAAGAAAGGTGATGCATGGTGGGACAATGATGTGAAAGAAGCTGTAAATAAGAAGAAAACTGCTTGGAAAGACTTATTGAGACTTACTTACGTGAAATAGTTTGACATTTTTCAAAAAAGAGCGAAAGAAAGAAGTATACAAGATATGCAAGAAGGAAGTGCTTGAAGTAGTGAAAATGAAAAAAAATGCTTGAAGATGAAGAATGTAAGAAATTGTCTATGTATGCAAGTGAATATATGAAGATTTTCTGGAATGAAGTGAAACGAAAGAGGACTGGATCAAACATGAACAGTATGAAAGGGACAAAAGACAAGGATTGTATTGTTCGACTCCAAGAAGGCGCGTACAAAGACTGTATCTCCGTGGTGGGCTGGAGTCGGGGTGAGCGGGGGTTCGCTGGTTCTTCGCAGGCACTGACGCTTGGTAGATGGTAGACGATCTCGATGGTAGGTAGATCGGGGAATGCGACTTCCGTCGCGGGAGATGGGAGGTAGGGATAGGTAGGTAGGTTTCCGGTACGTCAGGAGTGAATGCCACTCGGCAAACACCTTCAAAGCACCGCCTAGCAGTTGCTTGAGCACCTACACGGCTCGCAGCTTCACTGTCAACACCTAGGCACATCCCAATGAAATACTCGCAAGCGCACACACTACGGGCAATAAACCAATAGTGCACCGGCTATCTTGAGCATTCAAATGAGCGTACGGCGGCGTATCGAGAGAAGCGTTGAGACGGCAGCTACTACAATGCAGATCTACTTCGGTAGCTCGTCGGTGCTGAGATGGTGCTGCTTCGTGGAGGCCAGAGAGAGATCCAAATCCAATCGAAGAGTAGTCAGCAACGTGTCCAATATTCCAATCCAAGTCAGCAAGGTAGGTATCCACCGTCCAGTGTAGAAGCAAGGTAGTAGGCAGGGTGGCAGTAAATAAAAACAGGTCTGTTCGGTAGTGAAGCTCGGCAGCAAGTGACGACCGATCGATTGGGTCCCCTATTTATACTGGGCAGTCGCGTCAGTATGTACTAAGTGGAGGCGCAAACCTGACCAGTACAGCGTGCGCGCTCAGCGCAGGAACACAACCGATCGACGTATCACTCACGCACGCTAGTATTTTTATTCAATAATAATAACATGTTTACACATTTATACATATTCAAATATTATTGGAATACTTACATATATACAATATTTACAATTCAAACCTATATTTTACATGCTACATGTTATTTTCTTTTTTTTTTTTTTTTTTTTTCCTTCATTTATGGCATAGCATCCTACGAGGATGATTTGTGCCAAAAACAGTCTCAAGGTATAGTTAAATAGTCAAGAAGATAGTCATCACAGAATAATAAAATTGGCTTTCATTGATTTGAGAAGGGACAAATGGATTGATTCGGATGTCATACTCAGCAATGATTCAATATTCAAAGGAAATTGGCAATCGTTCTGAAGAGCATCAACGAAAATATCATATGCATCCCTGATAGGGCACCCCAGGAAAACATGGTCAAGCGTCTCCTCGTCCAGGCCGCACTCGCAGTATGGGCTTTCAACAAGTTGGATTTTAAAAAGATGAGCGTCCAGTCTACAGTGTCCAAATCGCATTCGACATATGGCAGTAATTTCAGATCTGTTGAATTTCGATTTGTGGAACCAAGGTTTTCTTGCGATTTGGACCTGGATCGACCTATATCTTTTTCCTTTTATGAGTGATACGTCAATCCACAATTCACTCCACTTTTTACGAGCATCAGCTTCTACGGTTCGCTTTATGTCATCGTCTGGAAGGATGAAATCTTCCATCGTTGTTCCGAGGGTGCAAGCAGTTTTAGCCAATTCATCGACAGATTCGTTGTGGCGGATACCACAATGTGCCGGAATCCATGCGATAATGGTATCTTGATTGGATAAGGATCGATAGTACATAAGGTTTCTAATGCGCATAATATTCGGATTATCACTGAGAGTCGAAGAAGGGGACATAAGAGTTTGAACAAGAGACAGAGAGTCAGTAAAAATGACGCATTTCATGATATTATGCGTATTTGATAGACACAAGGCTTCAATTATTGCAGCGCATTCCGCCGTGAAAACTGATTTAGATGTCAATTTCAATTGAGAGGAAATATTTAGAGAAGGTATGAGGGCTGCAGCTCCAGTGCTTTCACTTGCAGAAAGCTTTGAACCATCTGTAAATATCGTTACGTGATTAGGCCACTTGTCGGCCACTATGGAAAGAAAATTTCGATTCATGCATTCTTCAGATAATTTAGTATATTTGTTCAATCCTATGTTATCAATCACATTAGGCATAAATTGTAGAAGTTCAAATGCGGAATCGTAAAAAGGTGAAGGGAACGGAAACTGTTTTATGTTGAATGAAACATTATATTTATTTATACTATTGCATAGGTGAGGAGTAGGCTTATTAGACCAGTATCTGTTTGTTTCGTAGAGAGTTTTCAGAATATGAAGGCTTTTCAGAAGAGGATGATTGGAGTATTTAAGTCTTTTTAGAATAAAAGTGTCTGATAAGTATTGTCTTCTGAGTGGAAGTGGCATATCCACGCACTCTACTTGAAGCGAGTTAATAGGAGTGGACTGCATGGCTCCGACTATTAGTCTGAGGGATTTGGATTGAATTCTCTCCAACTTAGTTTCCAAATATTTCGGAAGTGGGCAAAAGAGGAAGCTCGCGTAATCCAAGTGACAACGAACAAGTGCATTGTAAATATTCTTCATAGAGGTGGGATGACTACCCCAAGATACACCAGTGATCGCCCTCAGTAAATTTATAGAGTTCTCGCATTTTTCTGCAACATGGTTAATTTGGGATCTCCAACATAGTTTTCGTTCCATATGTAGACCCAAAAATTTGAGTTCATTCACTTGGGGGATTGGTGTTCCATCCACATCAAGGGAAACGGAGGGAATGTTGTGTTTTCTTGAAAATAGAATAGATTTGGATTTGGAAGCAGAAATACAGAAAGAATTTTTATTCATCCAATTGTTAATGTTCTCCAAAGCTGTTTGTATTAGAGCAACTGCACTATCGATATTTTTGTTTGCTGCATAGAGGGCCAGATCGTCTGCGTATTGAATTATTTTAACGCCACTAGGAAGGACTTGATCCAAGTCAGAGCAATAAATATTAAAAAGCACTGGGCTTAAAACAGAACCTTGCGGGAGACCCTTCCATACTTTTCTACGAGTGCCCCCAAGACCGTCATCGATGACTATTTCTCTGTCAGAGAACATGTTGTATATTATATTGCAAAATGGGAGAGGAAGATTAATATTTATGAGTTTTTGGTAAAGTGTGGAAATACATACGTTGTCAAAAGCTGAATTTATGTCCAAGAAAACGGCTGCTACGTGTTCTTTATTAGTAAAGGCAATATTTATGTCTGTGATGAGTATACTAAGATTATCTGCACATGAAAGTGATCTTCTGAAACCAAATTGACTTACAGAGAGCAAACAATTATGCTCTATATACCAGACCAACCTATTTTTAATCAGATGTTCAAAGAGTTTTAGTGCACAGGAGGACATAGCTATTGGTCGGTAAGAAGAGCCCGAATTGGGATCTTTACCTTGTTTTAATATTGGTAATATCAAATGCTGCTTCCACGGTGTTGGAATTGTTCCTAAACAAAATATTTCGTTTAGAAATCCAAGAAAGATATCAAGAAAATGCTTTGGGAATTTTTGGAAAAATGTGTAAGGTATTTTATCAGTACCAGGAGAACTATTAGGTTTTAACAAGTGAAGGCAAGTTTGAAGCTCGTTGAGTGAGAATGGAGAAGTTAAATTATCGGTGTTATTATTTGGTATTGACACAATAGGTGGGTCTTTGACAGGGACGTGAGAAGGGGCCAATTTATCAACAAAGTTTGGAAGCCATGCTGATCTAGATCCGCATACTTTAGGAGGAATTAGAGATCCTTTGAATCTCCTGATCATCTGCCATACGATTGTTGAAGGTGTATGGGGAGATAAATTGGAACAAAAGGTCTGCCATCCTTTGCGCTTCTTCTGTCTTAATACTTTTTTAACTTTGGCTTGTATGGCTTTAGCTTGGAGGAAGGTGTGCATGCTAAAATTTTTTCGTAATTGATGCATAGCTTGTCTTCTCTCGTTTATCAGATTAGAACATTCATCATCCCACCAGGGAGCATTTTTTGCTCGCTTGTGGTTAGTTTTAAGAGGCATACTACTGTCTGCCGCTTTATATATTTCGTCTGTTATATATTTGTACTTAGTATCTATACAATTCGATTGAGATAAACGAGATTCAAGAGTTGATGAACATAAATCCAGCTTTTTCTGGTAAACATCCCAGTTAGCCTTACGGGTGTTATAAAGAATTCTTGTGATTGGGATGTTCCTTATTGGTTTTGTGAGTAGAGTCATAAATATTGGATAGTGATCGCTTGAACAAGCGTCTTCCGAAATACGCCAGACGATAGAGGGGAATAAATCACTTGTGCATATACTCAAATCAATAGCACTGAGGTTTTGGGATGGAGAGGTTATTCTAGTAGGCGAACCATCGTTTATGATGCACAAATTGTGTTTATCCAAAAAGGAGAGGACACAATTTCCAGATCTGTCTGTTATTGAGCATCCCCAAGATGAGGAGTGGGCATTGAGATCTCCTAGAATCAGGAAACTAGATGGGAGGAGAGGAATGATAGAATCGAAATAGGAGATGTCGAAGCCAGAATTTGGGGGAATATATACAGATACGAAGCCAATGTCGTTAATTTTGACTGCTACTATTTCCAGAAAAGGATTGTGAGGAAGTGATATAATAGAAAAGGGAATTGAGCTGTTGATAATCACAGCAGCACCGCCACCGCGACCCACAGAACGATCTGCCCTTATACAGCTATATCCTGGGATTTTAAAGGTATATTGTGGTTGTAACCAAGTCTCACTTATTGCAGCTAAGTCTATGGAATTTTGGTTTAATAATGTGATTATTTCATGTTTATTAGAGACTGCGCTACGAGCATTCCATTGCAGAAGGTTAACTGGTGTCTGATTACTCATTGCCGTTATTGTTTGAAATTAAATTTAATAAATTCGTTAAGGAAGGAAAAATTTCTGTATTCAGTGTATTCTCAGAGTTGGATATCAGCACTGTTAATATTTGGACGAGCAAATTTATAATAATATGGGGTTCAGTACTTGTTGGAGTATTTTTGGTAGAAGAAAGAGTAGGTGGGGTTGAAGATGAGATTGAAGATGAGCTTGCATTCAAAGCACAACCATTTTGGGGATTCGATGGTTGTCCGTTTGTATAAGATAGAAGGCCATCGATCATCTTTTTGTCTAAGTTTTGCTTAAACGCAGAAGGCCGAGGGGTAGTTGTAGTTTTAGTGTCAGCTGAAGCTACTTTTGTGGAATTTCTTGTCACATTGCTATACAAGTTACTGCGTTTTGGGATTATTTTTGCTGCGTAAGAGAAGGAGACATTTTCATCAGCCATGGTCTTCTTTATTTCTTTTTGTCGGAGAAATTCTGGACACGAATTGCTGGTGGCTACATGAGAACCTTTGCAGTTAACGCAGTTTGGTGTAGATTCTTTTAAAGGACAATCTGTTTCTAAATGAGTATTACCACACCTTGCACATCTGGCGGTCGATGTACATCTAGCCTTAGTATGTCCATACCTCAGGCAATTGTGGCACATGTAGCTTGGGTATATGTACTGTTCAACTCTCAAAGAATTGTAAAACAAAAAGACGCGCTCTGGCAAAGATTGACCCTCAAACGTTAATAAGATCGTTGTGGAAGGTTTCCATTCTGACGAGTCAGAGGTAGTGACTTTTCGGTTGAGCCTACGCAGTTTGACAACTTTGCCAAAAGGAGAAGGTACAACGATGTTTTGCAAAATATCCTCATCTGTAAGTTCAAGACGGACACCGCGGACGATACCTAGTTTGTGTAGCTTATAGTTTGGAATAAATGCTTTTAAGTGATTTTCAGTGATGATCTTATTCGATAGAAAGTTATTTGCATTCTGTGGGGAGTTGAAGGTAATGACGATTTTCGTTCTACTATCTGAACGCACGCCTCCGGGAACAATGCCGGTTATATTTCCCTTCGCGCATATTTCCCCGATAAACATGGGATGAATAGGTTTGCCGCCCATCTCATTCTCTACTACTACTAGGTATGGAGACTGAGACGTAATAGAATACATATTGGAAGAGTTTGAATTGGCTTTGTTGGTCGCAGAATGCAGGGAGATATCATCTAAAGATAATGGCTTATTTTTGGAATCTTCAGCGAGATTACAGGCATCGATCGATTCAAATCTTCCGCGTTTTCGGTTAACACCCCCGGTGTCCGGGGGCTCTGTTTCATTCATCCTTAATAGTTTATTTTAACTCAGTGTATAAAACGATAATATAAGAAAAGAAAAAATCCAGAGAAAAATCAAACAGAATTTGCAATCAAAATGCAAAAATAACAAAAAATATAAAAATTATGTATATCGTACAAATTTTATTGAATCTGTTTGACCGCACCGCGGTTCAATGACCTCTAAATAGGCGAACGCAGGCGCTCGCCGCTCTCGGTTGGTAAAAAAACAATTATATTTCACGATATAAATGAAAAAATAAACAAAATAAATTTATTAATAATAATTAAGCACGGAACTCGTACTGTTAGTATAGTTAGTACTAAGAAGAAAAGAAAAGAAGAAAAAAATATGTTAAACTTATGTTAGTTTCAAAGTAATTATGTTATTATAATAAATCAAAATTTTATCTGAATGTTGTATCGTCGACACGTCCGCCTTCCACAGTGCTCCGATGCGAAAAAAAACATGTTATTTTCTTCTTAAATTAACATTTTACATGGTATTTTCTATGGTTCTACATTACACATAAATACTTTGTTCCTATCTGCCAACTTAAACACATGTTGGCGGAACTTGACAATATTTCCACTCTATGTGGCCTTTCACCCTCTACCTGGTGATCTATATTACAAAACAATATCACACCCACAGCTCGAGATATCTTCCGATAAACCTCGCGCTGCAAGTGCGATTCGGCCGTGTTTAACAGAGCTCACTCTGCGGCCGCAAACGCTGGATGCGTCGTTTTGTGTAAAACGCACACGAAAAAACATGTGTCTCATTCAACTTGTGAGACGCCTACACCTCCGCTATGCTATACAATGATTCAAATTCAAATTCAAATATATTTATTCAGTAAAAAATATACACTTAAAACAATAATCAATCAATACAAAATAATAATAAAAACATACATTTTTCTTTTATTTGTTCCTTCAAAATTGAGCAGAGCTCGTGCTTTGAAGGATAAAGGGTAATTCTTAAATCTTAAATTCAGCAACAAAACATACACAACTAGGTATATAATATCCAACCTAAAGTTAATAACAATAGAGTTACATGTAAAAAAAAAACAAAAAATAAAAATCAATAAAACGAAAATACACTCAGTTATTTTCACCTAAATACCTTTTTCAGATTATACCTAAAATTCGAAAGCTTATCTGCTGTTTTAAACTTATATTCTCCTTTCAAATTGTTATACAATCCAACCCCAAGATAAGTATAGTGGTGCTGTCCGGAAGTAGTTTTTTTTGCAGGAACTTTTATTCGTCTTCCTGACCTCGAACATTCACTAATACTATTTGTTGGATGAATCGCGCGTACAAAATACTCCTTGCACACCTGGCATACTGCTTTTTTTTTGTATATGCTTTCTATGGATGGAACAGCAAACTCTTCAAACAGTCTAACGGTTGAATAGTCCATAGGCTTCTTGAGAATTATTTTTATTATACTACGTTGACAAACTCCCAAGGAATATAGGCTGTTTTTATACGCACCTCCCCAAGCTATTATACCGTACTGTAAAACCGACTGTACTAAGGAGAAGTATACACTCTTCAATTGGGCTTTATTCATAATATCTCGAAGTCTATAAAAAATATAAAAAAGTTTTCTTATTCTATTGACAGTCATCTGCACATGATCCTTCCATTTCAAATTAGAATCTACGACCACGCCAAGATATTTAACCTTTTTCACATTCTTCAGTAAAACACATTTAAGATTTACACAATCCCCCGTTATGTTCTGACAAGAATTATGATGGATTCCTATTCTGAGATCATCTTTGGGCTTACCTCTGACATTGACAGAAAAGCTCACGTAGTTTGTCTTCTCTGTGTTTAGTGACAGAATATTTTTGTCAAACCAGCCTTTTAGTGTGTTGATATCTTCGTTGACGATGACTTCCACTTCTTTCCATGTTTTACCATGAGTAATCAAAGCGGTATCATCGGCAAACGACAAAATCGTCGATCTAAGTGGAAGATCAAATATTTTATTAACATAAATTATAAACAGTATTGGTCCCAGCACCGTCCCTTGTGGGATTCCATATTCGGAGGTTAATGGTTCACTTAGAAACGTTTTAATTTTTACTCTTTGCTTTCTACAAAAAAGATAGCTTTGAAGCCATTTTTCCACCTTCCCACTGATTCCAATCTGTCTCAACCTATTTATCAATCTATCATGACTTATGCTATCGAACGCTTTTTTGAGATCCACGAATACTCCCACACATTTCTCTCCCTCATCTAGAGATTCACTTACAACTGTTGAAAGTCTAGCTAACGCATCATCAGTTCCCATTTCCTGTCTGAAACCAAACTGATTGTCATTTATAATCTTAGCAGAGTTTAAAAAACTAAGTATTTGTTTTTTGACAATTCTTTCAAATATTTTTGCTATGTTCGAAATAACAGAAATAGGTCTATAATTATTAACGCTTCGACGATCACCTGACTTGTACACCGGTGTAACATGGGATGTCTTATATACTTCTGGAAATATTCCACTATTTAGACTTACATTGATAATATGTGTGATTGGGTGACATAGGTATTTGGAATTTTCCTTCAGGATATTAACTCCCACACCATCAAATCCAGGAGAAGATCCGCCACTCAGACCTTGTATCTCCTTTTGCACTATGTCAGAGTTGATCTGTTCAAATTTCTTAAGACTAAATTGTAAGTCGAGGTTCGTGTCAGTTTCGCCCTCAGGAATTCTCTGATCTATTTGTCGTGCCAGATTTTCTCCCACCTGACTAAAATAAGTATTGAATACATTAGTAATTCTATCTGGCTGTTCCGACATTCTATACACTTCAGAATTATGTTCTATTTCCCTGATGTCGACGCGTTTAACCTTTTTATTAATAACTTCGTTTATGACTCCCCACACTCTACGACTACTAGAACCCGCCCTGATCAATTTACCCGAGTAGTGTTCATTTTTTGATCTCCTGATTAGAGTAGTTAATACATTTCTATATGCTCTGTATGTATTTCTTATGGATAAGTCAAATGGAAACTTTCTTGTCAATTTATATAACCTTTCTCTATGTCTAATTGAAGTTACCAAACCTACTGTCATCCATGGTGCAATAGTCTTAAATTTACTTTTTACATTTTGGTTTCTATCATAAGTAAATGTAGCTCGTGATATATGTGATGAAAGCGTACCTATTATAAAATTCAGTAGCACATACATTACTATCTAGAGAATCTAGTGTTGTGTCCCAAGATTCGGCCTCCAGTGTTTCTTTAAGTTTATTCATATCTACTTTTGTAACAGTTGATTCGACACGTCTTTGCTCACTTGAAGGACAACTAACCCTTCTCATAAAAATGCAAGTGTGATGATCCGTTATATTATTTACCCAGACTATATATTTTATATCAGCTAATTTATCAAGGGAAACATTTGTCCAGATATGATCTAAACAAGATGGTTTTTGGTCACTGACCTCTCTAGTATATAATTTTGAACATGACTTATAATTAAGTTCAGTCATAATATCCAAATAATTATTTTTATCTGCACTAAAACAATCATCAGCCACATTGATGTTGATATCACCCGCCACTATAACATTTTTACCTCTATACTGTAAAAGCAAATTTCTAAAATCATTTACAAATTCATGTATAATCGAGCCATGAGTTCTATATATTGCAAATATGTGATAATTTAAGTTCGACCTCATTAACTGAATATGTAGGCAATTCACCTTATTCATTTGTATCTCATTACACTCGATATCGTCCACATCTCGAGTAAATACAACTATGCCACTATTTTTGTTAATAACATACGATGTACAGTGATATGTGTACCCCTCTATGCGATACTCAGGACTGTATTCACTCAAATGGGCCTCCGATAAGATGATGCAGTCTGGTTTTTTGTTTAATTCATTCAGATGTATTAAAAACTCGTCGAATTTTTTTTGCATACTTCTTATATTAGAGTGCATCACCATCAAAGGGTCACCACAAGAATCAATTACACTATTACACTGTTCAGTTGTGCGACACATATAATCCTGGACATTATAATCATTATCTATATCTGTAAATATGTTGTGTTGTATCTTGGATTATTTAAATATATTAGTGTAGATATAATTCTTACAACACTCATACATAAAAAAGTCGGACAACTGACAGCGAACAGCCGTGAACATCTCACAATTTTTATACTGAGAACGCATACCACTGATCTGAATTCGAATACAATCATACGAGTATTAATACTTATATCTGTAGAATACTGCAACAAAATGCACCAAAAAAAGCATTTCTTCAATCTTATTATTCTTAATTCAAGTTTTAAGTAAAAATTAGATCCCGGTAGTACAAAATACAAATAAAGTGGCACAGCTATACCAACCGTATTGAACAAATACAAATTTATCAAACTAACACACATCAAACAATATAACAAATACAATTCACAGTACATGATGTGTGCGTCAAACATTTTGAAGCAAATCATAGGATGTTGGTTGCTAAAATACAAATATATAAAGAACAGTTTACAATAGCAAAAAATCTTTCCCAGTAGCGGCAGCACCGTCGCTATCCTCAGCTCATGATTGGTGCGCTGTGATATTGAAATATGATCACTATTAAACGTCAAAAGAATGAGTTCTCCCATATAATTGCAAGTTGAAAATCGAATGCAAGCGACAAAGTCAAAACACACATAGTTAAATACAATATCAGATACAGTCGGACCATTATTTATGTTGAGCGTTTTTTCGTTATCGACTGACAACAGGATCAACATTTTGTAATAAACAAAACAAAAAAATATTGTCAAATAATAATTTCTCTTTGATGATATGCATTTATCACCAGTATGAAGCATCACTAACAAGTTAAGTCGATTCATCAAATGGATAAAATTAATTTCTATCATAATGGGATAGTGGGATAGCTTTTTCTTAATATCATAGAGTATGTAATATCCAAGAACATTATTATAACTAATATATGAGACAACATAATAAAATAAAAAAATAGTAATTTTAACGTATTGACAGACACGCATTGCCATATACGAGGTACAAGTGTAGCAAACACAAGCGACATCTCCATGTAAATCAACCAATGAATGATAGGAAACGTCTCCACACTTTATACAGTGTGTTTTTTGAGGTGTTGCCATAAATAAATTTATTCTGTTTATAATGGTTTTCACAAACTCTTTACTTAAATCAATAATATCAAATAGTCAATATTCAATTCTTTGCAAGGCTCTTGCTAAAGCACGTCGATAACACTCACACTTTGACTTATCCATAGCACTATGATTAGATTCTGTTGAAGATCCATATTTGGTACTTAAATGTTTACAATTTACACATACTGGTTGCTGATCCTTTTTATCGCATGCACCATAGTGATGACTGCCCCCACAATGGGAGCAAACCGCTGGTTTTGCCTTATTCAGGCAAGTTGTAGAAGTATGTCCATGACCCAGACAGTGGTAGCACTGAGCTACCGGGTCTGAGTCCACAACTTGTAGTCTTTGATATCCTAGGTATATTTTTCCTTCTCCTACAAGATATCTTCGTAACGTAGGTGTCGTTTCAATCAATATATGATTTTGTTCCCTATTTTTCTTCAACTTTATTGTTTTTTTCACAGTCAACGCATCAGAATTGAGGTCCATGGTTTTTAGTCCAGCATTCTGTTGTATCACATCATTTAGCAAGTCGCAAGCATCATATTCAGCAGTAACATTTTTGGTGAGCAAGCATGGTCGTCGCTTTTTCAACATCTCTGCCTTGATTATCGTGCAGAATCTTTCAGCCATTAACCTTGTGATGATTTGAGCATCGTTCGGCGTAGGACATGATATTAGTAGTCCTTTTTGTCTTAATTTTCTTGTGTAATTTATCGCAACACCAATGGATGCCAACTTCAAATTTTTTTTAAAAAAACTCTCTATGTCATCTGGCGTCATATCATTTTTTACAGATGTTACAATTAAAGAATATGCTTTCTCATTCTTAAGTTCTGGTTTCTTTTCACTTTTTCCATATGAGAGTTTATCTGCACATAAAGTCTCTTTTATACAGTTGACTTCCCGCGCCATAGTGTTCAGCAGTGGTACACTAGCACATGATTCCAATCGTAGTTTCTGATTTTCCTCAAAAAGTGATGTTATTATTTCAGAGACGCGATCGATTTCTCCGAACACCTTTTCTCTACTCGTACTCGATATCTTACCTTTCCCGTCTGTAAGAACCGTTTTAATATTTTCAAATATATTTTTGGCCTCAGCCAGGGTGTCTTGTTGTGGGTACATTTGTCTCGGAGGTGTTTCAAACCCAAACATGCCAGGAGTAGTAGATGTAAATCCAGTAGGTGATCTTGGTGTCTTGATCGACCTATCAAACGCGCTTGTCATTATGCTGTGAAGCACGATTACACCCTGTATATTAGGATTTCGTTTTCGATGATTATGCGTTTTTTTTTTTTTTGTTTAAAAAAGTTCACTCACCGTACACCGAGCACAAATTCACTCACACCAATAAGTTATTAACAAGTTATTTATCAAGTATTGTTTGATTAGTCTGAAAATTATTATTTTTTTGTATGAAAACTGAATTTAATTGAGCAGAGCGATTTTGTCACAACTGTTTAGTATTGCCATACGAAAGTCATTCATTGATCAGATTCATTTCAAAACTTGATATTAAAACTTATGCTACCGTTATACAACAACAACAATAATTCCACATTCTAGCTTGATGCTTAACACTAATGCTATCCCTACACAAAGACAACAATTATATCCAACTTGATTTAACATTACATACATCCAAACTTGATAACACATTAAATATCCAAACTTGATAATACATCACATATATCCAAAACTTGATATTACATTACATATTAACTCAGTGGCGTAGCTAGGGTCATCTGCGCCCGGGGACATGGCACAAAGTCGGCGCCCCTTCTCGGAGCCGTCAAGAAAATTTTGAAATTTTACGATTTATATGGTTCATTTTCGAAGCATCATTCTGGTATTTTAATGAAATAAAATACAGACTTACAGTGATGTGAGTAGAGAAAATTCTCAAAAGAAATTTCTCGAGAACGAGAAATTTCTCCTCTGAAAGAAGAGAAATTTCTCTCCATAATTTTCACAAAAATATTATAACCTTTCGCCCAATACCTGAAAACCTGATCGGTCTAAAACTTCATCGGGCTGATTTGGGCCCAAATCACAGGTTTTTAATACTTTTTCCATGAAGGTACCTACTAGAGGGTTATTCCCGGGAATTCCCGGGAAAACCCTCTAATTTTTATTTCCCATTTCCCGGAAAAAAAATTAATCATTTCCCGGGAAAAAAACACAAATTATTACTCATGCAGATCGCCATATCGATACCGAAATCTTTGTTTAGTTAACTGTAATAGTCGTAATAAATTTGTTGAATCTGACGAACATTTTGATGTGATAAAATATGAAAACAATATTTTTTTACCAATATTAGTGTGATGTGCCCGGTATAGTAGGTATTGTGCCGAAAAGTTTCCATTAAAAATATAATAATTGTTATTTCGAAAGTGATATTGAAATACCGAAATAGACAATGCAGTTCATGAGAAATATGAAAATCCCGACATTAAAAATATTGCCTGCACTTAAAAGGTACCGGCGTTAATATTGTTCTTATTTGTTTACTAATCTATGTACCTACATTCATAATATTATTGTTTATTTAAATTTGTACCTGCATAGCAACAGGGGTAATAAAAAGAATAATTCGACAAAGGATTAAGGCGCATTCATTATGTATCAACTTAAGGCGCATTCATTATGTATCAACTTAAGGCGCATTCATTATGTATCAAATTATTTAATGAATATTCTAGAATGCGTTTGTATTGTTATAGTGTCGGCTTGGTTGGATTTTTATACCTACGCTTCGAGATATTGAATGTCGATACCGACGATATGTTTTAATTTATGTAAACGACTCTTTAGGTATGAATTTTAATTTTATTGTAACATACGTAGTTTGAGTATTTAATTATCTACCTAAAGGGTTGTATTGTGACATATGTAATAGATATAAGATGTGTTATTTGTGTTGCGGAATGGACGCTTGTTATATAATTATAAATGGTGATAAAGGACACAAGAAATATGATATCAGTGAAAGAGACACTTAAATTAATTTATATGTGAATTAATTAATAATTAAAATCAGTGCATTGTACGCTTCATAACATAATATTTATTTGTAAATATTTATTTCATTATCGCATAATTCTTGGAATGCAGACAAGGGTGCAGTTGTACCCGCAATACAATGGAACTTGCAGTAGGCGTGTATTGCTACTGCAATCAACCAATCACGCCGCTGCACGTGGATGTATCGCGTCATCGAAGGGGTAGGACCAACCCCTCTCTACACCACTCAAGGAACAGCGGAGAAATGTCCTTGAAAGATCAGTTAGTCTCCATCAGCTATCAGTGGTGAACAGTTATCATCAGCGAGTCGTAGCGAGTAGTCAGTTGTCCTTGGTAGAAGGATTGCTCTTGCCATCACTCAATGACTCATCATCTGACCTTTAGAGAGACAAATCGGTCTCTGGTCACTGGACTTCAGTTGAGTCGAGATATTCTCCTCCTGAAGTCATGACGAGCCAACTCTGCACCTGTGTAGGCTGGTAATTGCCTCCAGGAGCCTCGGACGTGGGACTTCGCCCTCCCAGCACTGCGCCAAGGGGCGCCTTCTTCAACTTGTTTGCCTCTAGGCATTTTCATGCCAGAGGCGTCCTCATCGTGGGATCCATTACAATCATCGCAAAGTGAAATTTAATTATTTTAAAAGTGCTACGTTTTCGTTTTTATTGAAATAATAAAGTGTGTTTTTTTTATATTGGGATAATTACATGTGCACAGACAATACGGGGTAGTGAGTAAGTCGTAGTATTGTCTAGCCTTGTTTTTGAGTGTTTGTAATAGTGGTAAGAATTTTTTTTATTTTTAATTAAATGTTTATTTGAATCTAAATTTGTCTTTTACACATTTGTCCATTTAATTACAGATAACTTGTCGTCTCTTAATTTATATAGCCTCACTGTATAATTTAATCGAGACCATTTTATTGTTTTAACTCCTGGAGAGCTGTAAGTAGCCCAGTAGAGTCTCAGCCGTTGGCATTTTTGGCATAATATTTTATTTATTTTATCCTCAACCAAAACCATTCTTTCACCATCTCTCTCTCACCCCCCCATATCATATTGGCTTCCGAACGTGGGTCCGTAACGAAAAAATGCACTCCTGTGCATAATCGTTACAACGAATCCGTCCCTGAGATTTTGTAATTAGTTTTTTTTTTGTGATATCGGAGGAGGGTGTATATATTTTTTTATAATGAACTGACAAGT
This sequence comes from Athripsodes cinereus, assembly GCA_947579605.1. Lineage (NCBI taxonomy): Eukaryota > Metazoa > Arthropoda > Insecta > Trichoptera > Leptoceridae > Athripsodes > Athripsodes cinereus. The sequence continues at coordinate 161,919 of OX388312.1, read as the reverse complement.
TATCTGTAATGGCGAATGTGTATTGTTTTGACTTTTGGCTTTGTTTTATTGACATGTGTTTATTGTGTATTACGGTATGATTCGATCGATGGATAAGGTGTCGGATATCAGATGCTATGTGCGCGAATTTTCGCTTTCGTTCGGAGGCTGGACTGATGAAGGCCCCGAACGGTTCCTCAAAGAATGCGAGGAACGCTGGAAGCTTGAGTGGGAAGATGAATTGCCAAGGGAGGCTGTGTATTGCTTGCGCGGCGACGCAAAGCGGTACTGGAAGTCTCTGGGGTTTCGGTATTGTCGATGGGGTGTATTCAAAGAAGTAATTTTGCGAAGGTTTGGTGTGGAAGGGCAGATAAATGCGATCTATAATGACCTGTTGACAGTGTGTCAAGGTCGGGATGAACTGGGGAGTGATTTTGTTGACTGGAAGGTCAGGATAAACAATCGTTTAAAAGGGTATGGCCATGTATTATTTAAAGATGAAGGACCAGCAATGAGCGTATGGAAGCAAATGACATCCTGGTATAGGACGAGGATTAATGGTCGGGAGTTAGTTAATCTGGAACATTTGCAAGAGTTGATATGGCGCCTGGACTTTCCAGAATACACTCCGGAGGGACAATCTGAACCTGAGGTGATCACAGAGAGTTATCAGGTTGTGTTAGATAATCTTCCAGACATAGCATCTGTTCGCGATGAGGTTCGGTATGTACCTAGCCAGGACGCTAAAGAGGAAATTGTACCCGTAGAGGATGGGGTTACCCTCTCGGAGGAAGAGATAGATGAGGACACCGAACGGGAGGCACATACACCTCCCTCTATTCACGAATGGGTAAAGTCTTTCGCGTGGGTTTTAAAATCAGTGTTGGCAATGCTGATCGTCGCGGGATTGATCGCGGAAAGCTGCATACGTTTGCTTATATGTACAGCTATAATTATTATTAGATTCGTGAATAGAAAAATATCGCGTCGCCGTAGAACAGCGTTGATATTGTTCAAAAAGATAAAATATGCATCCATCAATCGAATCAACTATGAACGTTTTGCCATCGATGATTTTTTTTGTAATGTTTTCATCGATATGGATTCTCGATGTTTGAAGTCGAGGAGAAAATTCAATCAAGCCAGATAGTCACATATGTGTGTTATATTGGATAAGGATTGACTTAGGCTTGCAATGGGACTAATGTGTTTTGTTTAAATATTTTAAATGGTTTGAATATTTTCCGTAAAAATATCTCTGGCGCCCAGTATAAATTAGGATGACTAGATAGGTAGTCTTCATGTGTAAAATGTTTTAATTACGTAGGTAGGTAGGTGCAACTTTTGTTAAATGCCTACGTGTGCATTTATTTCTTTTAATCGTTGTGAAATGTTAATTTAAATTTGGAATATGGAAAATAGAATTTGTTTGAAGTAACCAGCGAGTGTAAGATCTGAAGAGAATTGATGTGGATGTTAGATGTGTGGAATGTGTGAAGATAATATTGTTTTCTGAAAAGGAGAGTTATAGTAGAGGAGAGAGTTGCTTTGTGTGACAGAGATGTGTGAGGGATTCTCAGTTGGCACTGGGAGTTATTTGTAAGATGAGGAGTTATTCTGCGTGTTTTGAAGAGAAAGTCTGCGTGTATGAGAAAGATAGTAATTCTGCGTGTATGAAGGATATGTTTTGTTTAGTATGGGATAAGCACAGAGGCGATGAGTGTTCCGTCCAGCTGATTTCGTCGTGGACAGTGAGGTCCATTTGTATTGAGTTTGTGAGGGACATGGAGGTCCGATGTTTGTGTAGAGAGACGTATGTGCAACTGAGAGAACCAGTCCCCCAGTCTGCTGTCACAAAGCATGCTTGAGGAGTGGAAATGTATGAAGAATATAATATTTGTTTTGACATTGTGAGTCACATCTACGTTGTTATATTTTAGTCACATAACAAGTGTATATTAGACAATGTATGTGTAATTTTGTAATTGAAATAGAGCTGGTTTTAAAGAAAAATGTAAAAAAAGAAACGCGTTCAAATGTTAATTATTTTATCGAAATGTGTGTGCACCTACCTGCTTACTAATTGTTTTGAATTTTATTGCTAGTCTAGCTAAATTGTATTGTGTCTGAAATTTTACTATGGGATATGTTTTATAAAGAATGGATAACTTTTCGACAAGGAATAGGTGGCGATTTGATGTGCCCGGTATAGTAGGTATTGTGCCGAAAAGTTTCCATTAAAAATATAATAATTGTTATTTCGAAAGTGATATTGAAATACCGAAATAGACAATGCAGTTCATGAGAAATATGAAAATCCCGACATTAAAAATATTGCCTGCACTTACAAAGGTACCGGCGTTAATATTGTTCTTATTTGTTTACTAATCTATGTACCTACATTCATAATATTATTGTTTATTTAAATTTGTACCTGCATAGCAACAGGGGTAATAAAAAGAATAATTCGACAAAGGATTAAGGCGCATTCATTATGTATCAACTTAAGGCGCATTCATTATGTATCAACTTAAGGCGCATTCATTATGTATCAAATTATTTAATGAATATTCTAGAATGCGTTTGTATTGTTATAGTGTCGGCTTGGTTGGATTTTTATACCTACGCTTCGAGATATTGAATGTCGATACCGACGATATGTTTTAATTTATGTAAACGACTCTTTAGGTATGAATTTTAATTTTATTGTAACATACGTAGTTTGAGTATTTAATTATCTACCTAAAGGGTTGTATTGTGACATATGTAATAGATATAAGATGTGTTATTTGTGTTGCGGAATGGACGCTTGTTATATAATTATAAATGGTGATAAAGGACACAAGAAATATGATATCAGTGAAAGAGACACTTAAATTAATTTATATGTGAATTAATTAATAATTAAAATCAGTGCATTGTACGCTTCATAACATAATATTTATTTGTAAATATTTATTTCATTATCGCATAATTCTTGGAATGCAGACAAGGGTGCAGTTGTACCCGCAATACAATGGAACTTGCAGTAGGCGTGTATTGCTACTGCAATCAACCAATCACGCCGCTGCACGTGGATGTATCGCGTCATCGAAGGGGTAGGACCAACCCCTCTCTACACCACTCAAGGAACAGCGGAGAAATGTCCTTGAAAGATCAGTTAGTCTCCATCAGCTATCAGTGGTGAACAGTTATCATCAGCGAGTCGTAGCGAGTAGTCAGTTGTCCTTGGTAGAAGGATTGCTCTTGCCATCACTCAATGACTCATCATCTGACCTTTAGAGAGACAAATCGGTCTCTGGTCACTGGACTTCAGTTGAGTCGAGATATTCTCCTCCTGAAGTCATGACGAGCCAACTCTGCACCTGTGTAGGCTGGTAATTGCCTCCAGGAGCCTCGGACGTGGGACTTCGCCCTCCCAGCACTGCGCCAAGGGGCGCCTTCTTCAACTTGTTTGCCTCTAGGCATTTTCATGCCAGAGGCGTCCTCATCGTGGGATCCATTACAATCATCGCAAAGTGAAATTTAATTATTTTAAAAGTGCTACGTTTTCGTTTTTATTGAAATAATAAAGTGTGTTTTTTTTATATTGGGATAATTACATGTGCACAGACAATACGGGGTAGTGAGTAAGTCGTAGTATTGTCTAGCCTTGTTTTTGAGTGTTTGTAATAGTGGTAAGAATTTTTTTTATTTTTAATTAAATGTTTATTTGAATCTAAATTTGTCTTTTACACATTTGTCCATTTAATTACAGATAACTTGTCGTCTCTTAATTTATATAGCCTCACTGTATAATTTAATCGAGACCATTTTATTGTTTTAACTCCTGGAGAGCTGTAAGTAGCCCAGTAGAGTCTCAACCGTTGGCATTTTTGGCATAATATTTTATTTATTTTATCCTCAACCTAAACCATTCTTTCACCATCTCTCTCTCACCCCCCCATATCAAGTGTTTTACTTTAAAAAAAACTTAATTATATAGCTTCAATGTATTCGTTTGAAAAAAGCATAATTCTTTTTGGCCGACAATGTACAAGAATCCTACGATTTTTCATGTTTTTTTTTTTAATATTTCCAAAAGTTAGATAGTTTTTAAAAAATATTAGTGTAGCAAACTGTCAAATTTTTGTTTTATTTATGGATATTAACCGATTTAAAAAATCATTTTTTTGATAAAATTTCTCATTTTTTGAAGTCAAAAATCACCAAATGAACTCGATTTTTGTTTATTAAAAAAGCTTTGCCAAAATCCATAATATTTATTTGGTTGATAGGATGAATAAAAATTAAAAGTATATATATATATATATATATTTTGTAAACAATTTGAATTTTGATATAACAAAGAGTTCCTAAATAAATCTCGTCAGTCGGCTATTTCGTTTTTTTTTAAGCAAACAACTTATATGGGTAACAAAAATTTGATTTTTTTAATCAAATCAAAATGTTTGCAAAGGTCAACAAGTTTTGAGAGTTTTTCTACCAAATGTGTTGAAAATTGAATATAAATATATATAATAATGAATTTCCCGGGAATCCCGGGAAATTTATTTTTAAATTTCCCGTTTCTCGGGAACGAAAATAATCCCAGAAAAATTTCCCTCTAGTACCTACCATTTTTTTTAAATGGGCATGTGTGGTGTCAAACTTCAAGTTTTTTCATTGGGAAGAGGTTTTTACTACTATTATTTACGTAAATGTTAACTGTATTTTTTCAATAAACTCATGTATTTGTTGGTTATCTGTTTATTTCAACCCGAGCGATACTGGATTACAAAAACTAGCAACTAATAAGTGAACAACTCTATTTAAAATTGAAAATCATCAATTTTCCTATGTTATATTTGTTCCTTTTAAAAACTAGTCTTTTAAGTATATTCTTTTTACACATTACCATATCCTTATTGTAAAAATGAACAATAAAAAATATTTTGCCTCAAAATACACCATAATTCTCCAAAATTCATACACCTGCCTTTTTTTGAACACCAAATGATTTTAAAGATAGATAAAATAAAATATTTAGGTAAAAGCGATCTATCAGCCAAAAACATAGAAAAAGCAATAAACGCGTAGGCTATTCCGTTATCAACATACTCATTTGGCATTATAAAATGGTCAAAAACCGGTTTAAATAAATTTGAAAGATTAATAAGAACAAAATTAACAAAAAAAAGACATCACCATCCAAATTCTGCGGAAAAAAGGTTGACTCTGCCTAGAAGTATAGGAGGAAGAGGAATTGTTAACATCTCCTCTTTACATAATGATCAAATTGAATCTCTTAAAACATTTTTCAAAAATAAACAAAATAATTTTATTTTACATAAAATTATAATACAGACCGACAAAAATCATACATCATTAAATTTATATGTCGAAACAGTAGGCACGCGAATAAACTATTAAAATATTTTGTTAGAATCTTAAAGTAGGAAAGAACTTCATGCCAGACACCTCAATGATCTCAACCAATCTCATGTTTTTTTTTATTAAAACAATAAACGGCAAAAACCTTTTACATGATAGATCTCAAATCAATACAACATACACATATAACTAATTTCAATAATAATTATAACAATCAACATAAAAAAATAATAACACTTATTTTAGAGGCATTCACTATGTAACAATTTCTAGACATTTTTAAATAAAATATTTAAACTTGAATTACTATGTTTATTTGTTACATTAATTTAAATTCTGCTATCGCGATTTCAGTGCACTTCGTAATTCAAGTTTAAATATTTTATTTAAAAATAAAATAAAGATTCATAACAAACAAGTGACAAATATCCGTCAAACAGATGGTTTACATTTGGGGAAGTGTATGGGAAAACCGAGGGTTTTATACTGGCTGTTCAAGAACAAGTAATAAATACAAAAAAAAAATACCAAAAATACATTATAAAAAATCAAAATACAACTAACGATTCATGTAGAAAATGTTTGGCCAAATCGGAAACGATACAACATATAGTTTCGGGTTGTTCTACTCTCGCTCAAACTGAATATACTAAAATACATAATCATGTCGAAAAATAATACATCAAAATTTGGGAATTAAACATAATTTAATAAACTCGCGAAATATAATACCATACTATAAATACAACCCGGAACCGGTTTTAGAAAATCAAAATTATAGGATCTATTATGATAAAACAAAAATAAAAGATAGACAAATACATCATAATAGACCCGATTTAGAATTACATGATAAACAAATTAAAATTACGTATCTAATAGACATCGCTGTACCAAATAAGCATAATATTCAAACAACTGTCGCAGAAAAAATACAAAACTAGCAGGAGAAATAAAAAAAAAATGCCATTCTATGTAGGTCCGTTTACATAATACCATTAATTTTGTCAGCTACAGGGGTAGCTCCGAAATCTTTGATAAATAATTTGCAAAAATTAGATTCACCGGTAAATTGATATATTAAAATTCAAAAATCTATTAAAATAAATACTATTAAATTTTTTGAACACAGATATTTCAGGCACAATGCTGGAATTTTGAGCCCATGTTTTGAGCCTAATCCTTTGATATCCTGTATATCTGGATAAGTGATTTTTTTCCGGCATTAGACTGTTAAGTTTTTGTATAATCATGACTGATCATATGGAGACTTATCTGGTTGTACAATGCTGAGAAGTGTGGATGGCAATTCTGCTGCCGCGTATAGTTGAAATTTTATAAAAAAAATAAAATATACTTATAAAACACTGGAATGGACATAGTCTTTTTAGGGGTTAAATGAAATGTTAAGCATTGTTGAGTAAAAACTTTTTCAGAAATGTATGCGAAAGTTGTTAAAAAAAAATTAACAATTTTTACTTGATAAACCAAAAACAGTGATGATGTGATGAGTAATGAAAAAATTTCCAATGTTGTTTTTTTTTGCAAGTAAAATAAAATATAATTACCGAAAAATTTGCTAGATTTAAAATATTATTTAAAATAACAACTTACTTGCTACATTTCTATCTAATGACAAATTTATCTCTTTTCATCTAATGTGAAGTATTATACTATTTTCTTTGCACTCAAGTAAAATCCTACATTCGACTCGAAATTATCCAACCTGTATAATTTGATAAAACCAGATGCCACTTTCAGTTATGAAGAATAATATTTGAACCCAAACTGATCTTTGTTAAAAAAAAAACGCCTTCAGCAATCCTGTATTGTAGATGTGTCATTTGGTTTATGAGTAGAATGGCGCCCCTTAGTGCTCAATGGGGGCGCTAAAATCGTGTTCGCCAACTGGTTTGTAATGAAGATATTTGTGAAGCTCCAAAATTCAATCTTGCAAACGTATTTGGAATACATTTGTTGACATTAAAATGAAATTAAAAAAAATAGTTTTAATACTCATTTTGGCGCCCCCTAAAGCGGCGCCCGGGGACATATGTCCCCCCCTGCCCCCCCTAGCTACGCCACTGTATTAACTCATATATAACATTACATCCAGTCTCTGTATGGTTTAATTTAATTGTTTTATTCTATTACTATTGCTGTTTTTGTTCAAATTACTACCATTTTTGTTATATCTTAATGTTTATTTTTATAAATTTGTACCAAGTCATTTTTTATCAGTTTTTATTGTTGTCTGTCAAATTGTTTTTTTCTGCTTTGTTATATGTTTAACATGTAAAAGGCTCACGCCGTATACAAATGATAAATAAATAAAATAAATTACATTAATTCATACATCTCGCCTCTATACGCAGTCACTGTAAGAGGCGTTGTGGCACTTCGTCGTCACCGGCCGCGCATGCTAGACAGTGTCTTACACACGCGCGTGGACTCGCAAAATTAGGAAAAACACATTAAATTCCGTAACTTCCGTTACGGTGCCCGTATTACACTGAATTAGGTCTACATATTCATGATTAAATAAAGTAGGGAAAATAACCTTAGTAACTGAAGTAAAGAAAATTGAGCGCTGAGACAATGTAAGGTGAAAACTGGCTCAGTCTACCTTGGTACGGGCTCATGCCCAGTTAGGTAGACATTAGTGACTTATCTTTTAAAAACTGTTTTTGTAAATAAAAAATAAATAAATAAACCAATTCAGGAGAGGTGTTGTTGGACTGTTGGCCTCTTCTACATTGCCTTAACTGGCTTATATAAATTATCCTGTGCGATTTATTTGCGCTCACATGTTTTTATTCACTGGAGAGTTTTCATTGTGTGTTTATTGTCAGATATGCGTATCTATGTGTAAATTATTTAATGAATATTGTACCGGACAATGGCTCACTCCAGAGAGCCGGGTACACAAAGACTGTGTCTCCGTGATGTGCAGGAGTGGAGGTGAGTGAGGGGTTCACCGGTTCTTCGATCGCCGCGGGCGCTTCCACAGGATGCAGGGAGGGTACTAGGCTTCTAGTACCGCGGCTGAAGCGTAGGTCGTGCAGGGGTAGGTCGGGTCGCGACGTCGGGTGTGATGCCACTCGGCAAGCACTTCAACGCCCGTCGGAGCCGGCCTAATAGAACGCAGGCAGAGTTCGCAATCCCGCGCCTGGACACCTAGGCACACTACACTAGCTACTCTATTTGAGTTGTACGACCACAGGCAATGAACCAATGGTCAACTCTTTCAAGTAACTAGGCAGCGCACGGCGGTTGTCACGGTAAGGCACTTCGGGAGGCGACCACTACACTGCAGAACTACGTCGGAAAGCTCGTCGGAGAGGTGAAGGTACTGCTTCGTGTAGTCCGTAGAGATGAATCCAAATCCAGGCCAGGTCGTATGCAGCAATGTAATCCTCCAAATCCAGTCCAGTGTCAGCAAAGGTGATCCAAAAGCAATTCCAAGGTAGGCAGGTAGTGGTGGGTAGAAATGAAATACGTCTGTTCAGTAGCGCTGCTCAGCAAGTTCTGACGACTACTGAATCGGATCCCCTATATATACCCCTCTCGGCCGGCGCGCACCGTCTCATCGGGCACCTCGCCTGGGCGGTATACCGTGCGTTTCCTGCATCACGGTGTGTCGGGCATTCTCAACCCAACACACCGCGTGCCGCTTGGGGACCGAAACAGCAGCCGTCATTTCTTTATTATTCATAATATAACACATTTTACAATATATTTTCATTTACCAATGTACATTACAACAAGTTTACATAATAATTTACACATAAGGACATTATTTTATATGATCACACATGTTGCTTAATCTATCTGATTCGCACCAATGGTTTGGCGCCCATGATGCGGGTAATTCGCCGCCCGCGTGGATCGAAGCCACGCCGGGCGCATGCTATACCGCATACCTCTCTATGCGCGTCAAAAGTAAGAATTTTCGCCAAACCTCACTTATCCAATCGATCCCGCGGCCGATATTTATGATTCACATATCATTTTAATCAGCGTCGCGAGACCGATCGGCTCGTGTGAGGCTCGCTCATAAATTCTCACCTAGACGCGACATAGTTGTGTGTGGGGGAGGACCGCTGTTCGATACAAATATTTTATTATATTTTATTTTATTTTGTTTTATTTTACGAATTATTCTATTTTATTTTTATTATTGTTATTGTTTTTATTTTTATTTTATGAAATTCTACATTTTAATCACAAATTGCTTATCTTTTTAAAAAATTATTGTAATTAGCATACTAGTAATATTAGGGGACTTTGCTGGTCCACTAATTGTTTTGCATTATTCTGTTCAATACTATTTATGATATGACTGTTTGTATCCCTGTTCAAGATGAAAATAAATAAATAAATAAACTTTAATGGGCTTTCAAATGATGTCACACATGACATCGTGGTAACAATATTCGAATTTTCTTACTTTTTCCCAATTTTGCGAGTCGCAGTGTATCGTGCCTACAGACCAGGGATGTTGCGGATGTCGATTTTTACACATCCGCGGATGTGAATGCGGATGCGGATTTTTGAAGGCTCACATCCGCGGATGCGGATGCGGATGTTTAAGATATGATAGAAAAAAGTAGGAACTATCTTAGTTGGTAGGCCCCACTGTCAAATATGTGACGAAATTTTTGCTACAATAATATTATGGATTTTTTGGCGAATTTTTTTTTCTTTATTTGCAAAAATAAAATAAAACCGGCAAAAATAAAAATGCGTCGGATCTTGTCACCATTATTTTCGTTCCCATTGGTTAATGTCAAGTGCAAACGGCACGCGCCTTTCGCCGGCCCCACCCCATTTCTTTCTTGTCGCAAATTGTCTTACATCCGCATCCGCAATAACATCCGCATCGATTATTGCGGATGCGGATGCAGATGTCCAAATACATGCGGAAGCTCCGCATTTGCGGATGCGGATGCGAATATTCGCAACATCCCTGCTACAGACGCACACTACCCACTTGATGCTAGGTATATGCACGGCGCGAGGGAGCGACGTTCGATACAAGGATGGATGTGTGTTTAGTGAGTGATGAATGCGTGTTACAGAGATGGAAGGAGTGTTTCTAAGATTTGTTTGAATGCGATGGTGCAAATGCGAATGCGAAAGATAGCGACTGGAGGAGGGCCATCATCTGCCCCCTATAAAAGGCTTGAGTGCGGGAGTTATCGGGCTATTGGCTTGCTGAATTCAATAGGGAAACTGTATGGTAGAATCCTGATTGATAGAGTACGAAAAGTAACTGAGTGTAAGATATGGGATGCAGAAGGAGCTTTTTTGAGTGGCAGAGGGTGCACTGATCTTCTCCCTACGAATTGTCACAGAGAAGTTTCCACCATAAGCTTTTCTGTGCGTTCGTGGATTTGGAAGAGATGACAAAGGGATGGCAAATCGGGCGCGTTAGTTATTATAGTACTTATTTAGGCATCTAGGTACCTATGTATGTACATATAATGCAGTAGGTACACAATAATATTTAATGAATATGTGTGTATGTATTGTAATTACTCATTTATTCAACAAAATAATATTGTAGTTTACATTTTGAATATAACATTAAATAAAATTAGCAATAAAATAGTACAGATACGAGTAACATAACGATACCTTAATTCGCAGATTGGGTAACTCCATTTTTTGACAAAATGACTTAATGATGCCATAATGTTGACTGTATTCCAACACACATGCTAGGTAAATTTGAAGAATCCAACGTTATTACAAATGCCCTAAAAAACACCTCAAGAAAATTGGGTAACTCCAATGTTAGTATTTACAACACTGCAAATTGGGTAACTCCACCATTCTGTATGGAGACTTGCGAGAGATAGGTTGTGTATTAGGAATATTTTACAAAAAAATGGTTTTGGATATCTTATCCTGTAAAAAAATGTTAGATAACTGTAACCATAAATATCAGCTTTATTTTCTTCAATTTTTTTAAGTTTTTTTTTTATCATTTGCTCCTTATGTGATGTAGTTATATGTAAGGAACTCACATTTTAAATAATGCAACTTTTGCATGAGTTACTACGTGGAATTTAATTATTACTGGATATGTTTGCGCACAAATTTTGAAGCTGATTTACTAATATTTTATTGTTTTCTAACACAATATATTATGTTATTATTTTTTAGTCAAATAAAAAATCTAGGTTTTAATACTTAAATAAACGACATTATTTTTTGATATATAAGGATTTGTTGAATCATGATTATTTTTAAATAAGCTCAAAATCCGAAGAACTGAACGTGTATCTACATACATTACCTACTTATCATAAGTTTAATTTCTCGACCCACGGTTCTTGGTGGAAGTTCATATTAATAATTTTTAAAATGAAACACGATATATGGTTATTCCACTATTGACATTATTTATTTTGCAAGCCGGCAAGCAAGCCGCAACAAGCCGCTCTCATCGTCAGGCAAAAGTGAAATGTTTGCTTATCATTTTATAGATGAATAGCAGACTAAAGACTATGGTTAAATTAGTAACTGAAAATTGAAGGAGTGAAGAAAATCGTATGAGTGAAACAAATTTATCAAAGACAATTCGAGTTTTTATAATGGAGTTGGCCCATCATATTACTTGATAGTGGTAATCTTGCAGAAATCCAAAATATAAATACCTACTGATGATAATAATTTAGATAATAATGCGACACAAGGGATATTGTTAGATGCACAGGCTAATGCTATTGATCATAATATTGCAACAGAGAAGGGCAGCATAAGAGTCAACATCTCGTTAGTCCCATATTCAGAACATTTAGATTCTGATGAAAACTCTGAGACTTCTCTTGGAAAAAGGATGAATCATGGAGTAATAAAAATTTAAAATTTAAATTTAAAAAATCAAAAAGAGGTGTGATGAACTCGCCCTCTGTATATTATTATTATTATTTATAAGATTACGGCAACCCGTACCTTGTGGGACGATTTGTGCCAAGTACAAATTTCTTTTGGCGGATTTTAAAATCTTGAGATATACAGAGAGGGTATCAATGTGCAAGAGGCAAGACACTTTGATCGGATACTGGACTTCAGCTATCTCATAATACAAGTCGTAAGAGTCTCTTATTGGGCAACCTACCTCTGTATATTGATCACACCTTATTTGAATGCATTTTTTTTATAAAATTGTATATATTGTGATCAATGTACAGTAAAGAATGAATGAATAAATAAATAAATTGCCTCAAAGGAAGAAAAGCCTCGGCCCAAAAAATATTTTAGTCTGCTTAAATAATTTAAACGAGACTGAAAATATCTTCACGAAAATGGACTCAGGACTACCAGGATTTCTAAAATAATGCTCCACACGAATAATAATTTTCACATTTTGTTACTCTTCATTATTTTTGTCTAGCTATCAACGAGTATACCTCTAAAGGTGCAACTTTTTTGTTCAACTATGTTCAACTCCGTGATACAGGATAGACGATGTTCCAGGCTAGGTAATATCCTGAAAATGCTAATTGGCCAAAAAGAGCACCGGTCTTCCATCCGCAAGAATTCGTCAGCCCGTGATTTCCCTCTTTCACAATACACCGTTCTTATAACGACAACAGCAGAGCGCAGGAAATATCGTAGAAAGAGGTGACGCAATTGGCGCAGAGTCGCTCTGAATGGAGGAGGCTGGTTTCTGCCCTGTCCTCCCGAGAGGAGCGTTGATGATGATGATGATGATGTTGAAATATTTATCCTATATATATTACTTCAATTTAATTTTATTTTCATATAAAACACTTTAAAAATAACATTATTGTGAGATCAAACAGTATACAATACTTATAGGCAAATTGGGTAACTCCATCAATTATAGTATTTATTTTACAAAATCTATCACAGAAAATTGGGTAACTCCAAAAAAAGCCTACAAAACCATTATAAACATAATAATGTCATGGTCATTTTGTTACAAACATGTATCTACATCATGTAGATATTTTAGAATAAGGAAAATAACAATAATAATATGCATAACAAAAATATTTAGTTTTTTGTCCGCCCTGTAAAGTAGCTATTTTGGAGTTACCCAATCTGCGAATTAAGGTATCGATAAAATAATAATGATAATATTTAGATAATAATAATTTCTTTAAATACATTTATATACAAAATGTAGAGCTTCAACATTAAAGGAGTTAATTCTCCCATGATGTCCTATGAAAATAGTACAATCATGGGAGATCACTAACGGAGCTACAGTGACAATACCTTCTAACTATCCTGGTGTTTGATAGTAGAACAGCCTTCTGCATGCTGTATTTGAGACTATCGTATTCTCCCAGTTTTCTACGATTGCTTGACAGACTCTTAGGTATTAAACCACTCACAGACAACATGGTTGGTGTTCTACACATAACTTTAATTTCGTGAGCATGATCAACATATTTTATTATCTTATTCTCCTTCTATGATTTATATTTTACGGTATCTGCGATCAACCAACAAAATATCTGGTAGATTAGCTGGAATAGTTCGATCAGTTTGAATTGGTCGATCCCAGTAGAGTTTAGTTTCATTGTTTTCTAATACCGATACTGGACAATAATAATTATAGTATGGAAATTTTATTTACTCTACAATTAATTTAAATTTCACAGCTAAGTTCTGATGTAATAATTTTGCAACCTGATCATGTCTTTTTAAATACCCTGTACCAGAAAAAAAACATCTAGACAAAATTTGTCTTAATGTCTCCCCTTCCTAATAACGCCATGCTCTGCATTTATTTTTTATTATTTTGTTTGATTGTGAATAATTTTTTGTTGTACTATTTAAGTAGGTACTTACCTACCTATTTATTATTTTTGTCAGTATTATTCCGAGTTGCTTTAGATTGTCAGGAATCAAGGAAGTGAAATAAGAAAACACGATTATGACTGCTTATATACATAGGTATATATACATATATTGTCCAAAATAAAAAATATATGTATGTATAAGATTAACGGCTGGTTCCATAAAAAAAGTCTCTTTTGAAAATTTTATTTTACCTTTATAGAACCGTCAGTAAATGTTTATTGGCCATTAAGATTACATACTATAATATATACATACTACCTACCCATGTATTGAGATCCCCGTGAATAATTACATTACACCTATAGAGGTATACCTACATATACCTACCTAAAATGTTTGTAGGTCCCTAAATAAATCTCATTTGGTATAATTATTAATAATAAGTTCTGCAATAGGTATAATATTATAGCTAAAAGCTGTACCTACCATATATTATATTAATATACAATATACTTATTATAATATGAAGTAGGTACTATATTATACTCGTATGATTGTGTATGCATAAAGGCAAGTATAGTAGATATGCAGTTATTATTCGGTTATGTTATGTTAGTCCTTGTGACAGTGGTAACAGGAGCATGAGGTTGCCGACAATAACGTGACATTCCTCTCACCATCCAAACAGAGTACCCGCACGGTTATCGCACGAGAGTCCATGATGGAGCAGCACTGGGCCAGCGAGGTAACCGGCCGAGGAGCTGGAGAGGCTGCGGGCAGAGATACCGAGGGACAATAGCCTCTACAAGCATTCGTCACCACTGAAAACTGTGCGCAACCCGGAATATTCATCACTCTGCTGTGACCTGCAACAACATAAACACAACACAACTCTTCATTATCCAGTATATATATGTATTAGATATTATTATAACATACATACAAAGAGACGTAGGTACCTACCCAATAAATGACAGCCTGGTTTCTGCCAAGAAGCTCCTTCGTTCGTTCCGTCATCTCCCATCGCCAATCCCACCGCCAGCAGGACTCCCACAATCTTCCACAAGTGATAGCACCGCATTTTTCCACAGTTGTTAGGCTTTTTTTCACCCGTCATAGCTCATTGGACCGAGCTCTCTATCAGAATTACTGAAACTTCGTCCCAGTCCACTACAGGAGGTATGATTCAGATTCAGTAACACTGTTCGCACACTGCTCTCTAGTGAAAGTTCTTTGATGTAGTGTGGCATGATCCAGTAGTACTTCTGTTCTTATATAGGTATAGTAACTGTAGATATGTACTTTCCTGCTTAATAACAATAAGGATTGACGTCACAAGGAGCTGAGTTGAAACGAAGCAGAAGATTACGACCATCGCATCGTTTACTCGCAATGGACAATTCATTTCTCTGTGTGAAGGCGTCGTGCCAGCTGTTAATAGCTCTCATTATTGTCTCTTCTCTTCACTTTAAAGTTAAAATTAACGGGTATGTATTATAGGTAGGTAGGTAGTTCACACCAAACTTATGTGGTGTTCTCACTTTGGCGAATATCGCCAGGGAACCAAAATATCGCCAGGGCACCAAAATATCGCCAGCCATTTGAACCGTGTGAACAAAATGACAGCTAGTCTGAAACGATAAAAACCAGTAGAAACAATATCGTCTCGAGTTGACCACCTTCCAACTTTCTCGGCCGATTGAACGATTTGCACATGCGCAGATATGCGGGGCGTTCGTATCTATGGTAAAAGCTTTATAACCTATAAATTTTATAATGTTTCCTGCTTCGTGACAGCTGTTATCTTTTTTGTTGGTTTGTGGCGTTTGTTTCCTTAGTTAAAAGGCGCCTTATAACCTCTACTATAACATTTTCGACTAAAAATAAACACTTCGCGATCTGTATCTCGACGTCCGCCATTTTGAAAACAGTGTCAAAATCAAAGCGTATCTGACAGATCGTTTCTAAATCGGTGGACTGTGTGACGATCAATGGGCGTACGGAGAATTTTGTTTTTTCGCCTGACGTTATATTTTGAAATTCGCCTGGCGATATTCGCCAAATGTGAACACACCATTATTGTCTACTGCATAATTTATGTAGGTTTGTGTGTGAATAGTCGTACAAATATAATGTAGGCACATTTTTTATCCGGAATGAATTCGAGTAAGCGGAGAGTTTTTATAATAATAATGTTTCTTAAAACAAGAGGATTAGTGTTTGATATTTTCTTCAATCCAGTGGATTTTACAATATCTTAATTTTTTGTTGGCACGGTTAGTGTTAACAGAGATGTGACGTATTTGAAATAAAAATATTTCAAATACTAAATACGTATTTTTATTTTTTATTTCAAATACCTTTTCGTAAAATATATTTTGTATTTTATTTGAACTTTTGTTGAGTATTTTGTATTTTAAACCAAGTACTTTTACGAAATACCTTTTTATTTGTTTGAAATAAAATTCTGTCAATAATGGATATGTGCGTATGCAAGTTTTTTTTTGCCAATATGTTGAATAACAAATACAACGTTTCCATGAGAGTATTCCATATTTAGAGATCTGTACACATAATAATGATGATTGAACAATTTATATATGGCGCCGTTTAATGATCCATGACCATTTCAACGGCGCTGTGACTTCTTCTGAACGGTAGCGTTTTCAACTTTGTCTGCAGGCAATTTGTTCCAGGCAGTTGGCGCTGTGACTCTGATTCTCCTCTCTGCAAATTTGAAGGTATTTGCCCTATTGAGCTCTACGAGTTTGTTTACGGCAGTGGAAGCTGAGCGCAGTTTTCGTCTCAGATTTCCGTCAACGGAACAGCTCAGTGGGTGGTGTGCTGCCTTGTGGACAGTGAGACACCGTTTGTACACCACTCTCTCTGGGACTCTCAGCTAGACGTGTAGACTTCTTAGTAGTGAAGTGAAGTGGCAGCGCTTATTCTCTCTGTAAATGGTTCGGCGGCAACATTAAAAAAAAATGAAGACGATAAGAAGGGTCTGGGGCAGTCCTGTATTTATATGATTTTGCAGTATTCCATACGATTTCAGATTTGGAGTATCCATCCTGATTTATTCTGCTGCCCAAGTACAGGAATACTCTTACCTGAATGATACTCACTTCATTTATGGCAATCTTCGCAGTCGACTCATCTCTTCCACAAACCATACATTTTGTTATGTCTTTATTTATTTTTATGTTGTATTTTGACAGTTCTTCCAAAGACTTTATTCAACTCATCCTCATTGTCTGCAAGCAATGCTATATCAAATTATGTCAACCCTTTCTCCATTTATCTATACTCTTGTCCAGTTCTTCATTTCTTCTATCAATATTCATCAATGGCTCGCTGTATATAAAAATTAAAGATTGCTGGAAATATTAAAGCTAAATATCTTCCACTCTTGAGCCTTGGTTAAGTGCCAAGACTACAGTTGCCACCCGTACTTTATAATAAAGTATTGTACCTAGGTTATTTCAGGTAATTGTATGAGAACAATAAAGTACACGACAATACTTTATTTCGCAATATTTTATTTCGTTGGGATTTTGAAAAGTTAAGTCGTAAATATTTTTTCGTTAAACTAAATTTATCGATTGTTGCAAAATATCTCTGAATTTGATAGAAAATTAATTACTTATTTACATTAATTTTAAATATAGACTGTAAAGATGCTTTGTAATTGTTTGGTAGAGATACTATTTTGATACAAACTACAAAAAGCAATAAAAAATATGTTTTTAACATAAATAAAGAAAAATAAATTGTACTTTATTTTGATACTATGTACTTTTTTTTCGTACCTATAATGACCAATGTACTTTAACTGTAGAAAAAAAGGCGGCAACCCTAGTCGCTTTGACGCATATGGCAGCGATGAGGCTTGCCACCCATCATGCCGCGTCAAAGTGGGTGAAGGGCACAAAGAGGAGAGCGGAATGTAGGGTGGGAGTTTTGAATGTGAGAGGAGGGATGGTGAGAAAGACGGACGAAATTTTAGAGATGATGAATGATAAGTATTTGGATGTTTTATGTGTATGCGAAACGAAGAGGAAAGGATGTGGTATTAAAGAAAGTGATGGAAGGATCGAGTTGTGGTCTGGTGTCCCAGATACACAACACGCGTGTCAAGGTGTGGGTGCTTTTTTATCGAAAAGAATGAGTGAATGTATGAAAGGGTATGAATGTGTAAGCCCCAGGCTAATCTGGATCCGTTTCAAAGTGGGGATGACTAGGATCTTACTCATAGTTGGGTATGGTCCTGGGAACGATGCCATAGAGACGGAAAAGGAAGAGTTCTGGAATTGCGTGAGAAAGATTGCAGATGATAAAAAAGATAATGAAAGATTGATCTTGGCAGGTGATTTGAATGGATGGGTGGGTGTTAGAAGGAATGAACTTGAAAATGTTTTGGGAATGAATGGAGACAGTAGAGTGAACGATAATGGTAATAGAATAATTGAAATGTGTTTGGAGATGGATCTCTTTGTGACGAATACCTTTTTCCCCCACAAGGAGATCCACATGTATACCTGGGAGAGAGGGAATGAAAGATCGATGATTGACCTCGTGTGTGTGGACTCTCGTCTCAGGAAGGCGACCACGGACACCAGAGTGTATCGAGGCGCTGAGCTGGAGACGGACCATTTTCTTGTCGTCTCAAGAATAAATCTATTCTCCGGTTGGCGTTCAAGAACACAAAAGTCCACGCCATCTATGAGATTGAGAGTCGAAAAACTGAAAGATGAGAGTGTAAAGAATGAATACGTAAAAACTGTGAATGAGAAGCTTAGCGCGAACGAAAAGAATGATCTAACGATGAATGAAAGGTGGGGTGTCTTAAAAAGTGTGCTTGTAGGGAGTGCAAAAGAAGCATGTGGTGAAGCTAAAGTAGGACGTAAGAAAGGCGATGCATGGTGGGATAATGATGTGAAAGAAGCTGTAGATAAGAAGAAGAATGCTTGGAAAGACTTACTGAGTGTGAAACAGTGTGACACATTTGAAAAAGAGCGAAAGAAAGAAGTATACAAGACATGCAAGAAGGAAGTGCGTGAAGTTGTGAAAATGAAGAAAAAAATGCTTGAAGATGAAGAATGTAAGAAATTGTCTACGTATGCGAGTGAAAATATGAAGATTTTTTGGAATGAAGTGAAACGAAAGAGGACGGGTACAAGTGTGAACAGTATGAAAGGGATAAAAGAAAAGGATGGATGTGTGTTAGTGAATGATGAATGTGTGTTACGGAGATGGGAGGAGTATTTCGAAGATCTGTTTGAATGTGATGGTACAAATGAGAATGAGTATGACGACATTGAAAGCAGTGTGAATGAAAACGATATGATAGACATGAATGAGATTATGAATGCATTAAAAAAAGCGAAGTGCGGTAAAGCTGTAGGGTATGATTGTGTTGCCGTTGAGCTAATCAAGTCTGGTGGACCGGGGGCTCTCGCGTGGTGTTTGGAGCTTTTCAACGATTGTTGGAGAGAAGGCGTCACACCAGAGGATTGGAGGAGGGCTATCATCTGCCCCCTGTACAAAGGGAAAGGCTCTAGACTTGAATGCGGGAGTTATCGGGCTATTAGCTTGCTGAGCTCAATAGGAAAATTGTATGGTAGAATTTTGATTGAGAGAGTACGAAAGATAACTGAGTGTAAGATATGGGATGCACAAGGAGCGTTTTTGAATGGCAGAGGGTGCACCGATCAGATCTTCTCCCTGCGAATGGTTATAGAGAAGTTTCTGGGTAAACACCAGAGGCTTTTTTGTGCGTTCGTGGACTTGGAGAAAGCATATGATCGAGTGGACCGGGGAAGGTTGTGGCGCGTGTTGTCGGAGTATGGGGTGAGCAGCCGGTTGATACGCGCAATCTCTTCACTTTACGTGGGAAGCTCCGCTTGCGTGAGGGTAAATAACACTCTCTCGGAGTGGTTTGTCCTCACCAAGGGAGTGAAGCAAGGTTGTGTCATGTCTCCGTGGCTGTTCAACCTATTCTTCGACTACTGTATGCGACCTGTGAAAGAGATGGATGTTGGTGTCGAGCTGAATGGGTTTCGGGTGAATGCATTGATGTACGCAGATGATTTGGTGTTAATGGCTGAGAGTGAAAGGGACTTACAAGAGATTGTTACGTGTGTGTATGATAGTTGCAATTTGAATGGTTTGAAAATGAATGTTATGAAGACGAAAGTTCTAGTGTTTGAAAGAGAGGATGAAAAAACGATTTGCGAGATCAAAGTTGGTGACGAATGTTTGGAGCAAGTAAGTGAGTATGTATATTTGGGAAGTATATTTGCGAGGGATGGAAGATGCGATAGGGACATTGAAAGAAGGAAAGTGGCCGGTGCTAGAGTGAACGGTGCACTTCGACCCATTGTCAGCAATGGCAATGTGTCGAACATGGCTAAAATGCTGGTGCACAATACCATTCTGGTACCGTCACTTACGTATGCAAGCGAGACATGGACGTGGCTGAAGAAGGACGAAAGTGGAATAAATGCAGTGGAGATGCGATCGTTGAGAAGAATGGTTGATAAAACGCTGCGTGATAGAGTGAAGAATGAGGATATTAGAAGATTGAGCGGATGCAAGAAGAGTGTTGTGGACAGAATGCGCGTGAATAAACTACGGTGGTTTGGACACGTTGAACGAATGAACGAAGTAAGAATGACAAAGAGGATATACTTGTCTGAAAGAAAAGGTGTGAGGAAGCGCGGACGTCCGAGAACCACGTGGCTTGATCACGTGGATCAAATTCTTAAGGACGGCCGCGTGTTGAGTAAGAGGAATCGACGTGCGTGTATGAGAAACTGTATGAATGTGGAGGAAGCGAAGGAAGTGTGTAAAGATAGATCTGTGTGGCGTTCCGTTCTCTCTGCCTACCCCACTTGGGATACGGCGTGAGGGTATAGTATAGTATAGTATAGTATAGTATACCCTAGTCAAGACTTACAGTAATATAGAAGGATTGGGATGATGCACGCATTGAACAAGCGACATTTTGTCCTGATGCTGAGTCCAGACGCCTTCCAAACTTTGCTTAGATACTTTTGTAGACTTGTGAACATGCTGATTTATTAGTAATATCCGCAAACTTCGCTGGTCAATTATTGATTTTATTTGTAATATGTACTCGTACTGAATGACTGTATGTTTTGCTGAGTAAGTTGAGAAGACTGGTAGTTTACTTGAGTGGGTTTCTAGTTACTTGTGTGAGAGAAGGCTTGTGGTTTGTAAGGATGAGGTGAAGGGCAATGGTTTCATCGCTACAAGTGGGGTCCCACAAGGCAATCATTTGGGCCCACTTTGTTCCTTCTTTTTATAAATGATATTGTTTCAGTGCTTGATGACGTCAACTATCTTCTATTTGCGGATGATCTCAAAATATATAAACAGGCTAACAATGAAGATGATTGTCAGATTTTGCAGAGCAATTAGGAAGGGTTGAGATCTTGGTGTGATCGTAATATACTATTTTTGAATATTGAAAAGTGTCAGGTATACTAAAAAAAGAATCCGTTTATGTTTGAATCCAGGTTGGGAGATGATATTTTAGAACGCGTTCATGCCATAAGGGACTTAGGAATAGCCTTTGACCATCGTTTAACCTTTGTTCCACATATTGAGGATATTCCTTGCAAAGGTATGGAAATGCTGGGATTCGTGTTGAGGGCGGCCAGAGAGTTTTATTTTATTTAATTTTATTTATACAAAGCAAACAGCTTTTACATATTATATAGTACAACTTAAATATTACATTTTTCACAAGGCAGTGAAGTTCGTTAAATTATCTTATTTAACACTATGTTCCAAATTAAAAAGATAACACAAATAAAAAAGAAGTAAAGTGCACTCTATGCACCAGCTGAGGCAAAAAATATAAAAGTAAAAAAAATCAAAAACGTTCACCAATGAAATGAATATGCCATTACAACATACACAAATAATGAATGACGCCCATGGGGGGGGGGCAAATGCTCTCCAAGCAAAAAACAGGGGTATATCGAATGAATATTGTTGTAGTTTGTACTACATTGCGGGAGTCGAAAAGTATTGGCAACCCTAGTAGATCGTGGGGGGCAATTAAAATTAATCCTAAGAAGTACGCTTTTGTACGTCTGTTCTCCAGCAGGGCAATACCATGATATCGAGCTGAATGTGCGTAGTTATTAAATGATTGACAACATCTATAATCCAAGTATTTGAGAAATTTGTTTTGCAGCTTTTCAACTCTGTCTATATATGTGATACATATATTGTGGGTTCCACACCACAGATGCAATTTGTGTCCTTAGTCAGAAGCCAGGTAGAATATAACTTTCCTATATGGTCTCCTCACTACGCAGTCCACTCTGACAATATTGAAAGGATTCAGCATAAGTTTTTGAGGTAGGTACGTCAACTAAATATTTGATGCGCATTCCTATTGAGGAGATTGATTACTCTTACGGTGAGTCAGGTGTGTGAGTCAATTGTCGGATCTTGAGGTCGGACGCAGCGATCGGAATTGCATTTTTGGAATTTGGTTTAGGTTGCAGTGTTTCAATTTTATATATATTGGTGTATTTGACGCAATTTTTTCTTTTTTTGACAATTACAGTGTGCTCGCGATCAGTAAGTACAAACTTCAAAAGTAATTAGAATTACCAAGCTCAATGTGTGTTATTGTTACCCGCATTGGTGCATTCCTTGATATTGCACTCGACACATCCATATACGAGTGTAACATATTGAACTACTGACTTTATTTTTTTCCTCATAATTTCCAATCATGGATGAACTCCATAAACCCAGACCTCCAGATAAACCTCCTCCTTATGACACCAGTACTCAGTCATTGGACCTTCAAGGAGACACCCCAACATCTCCTGCCGAATTTGTTGTAGTTACAACTAAAAAAAAGAAAGGGAAAAAAAGGGCCAAAACTATGGACTCACCTAACCTCAGCGATGAAGAGACCTGTTTTACTAATGACCCGACAATCATACCTACTTCCCCCAAAACTCTTCTCCCATCCTATCAAGCTTCTCAAACCCTCCCCACATCTTCGCATCCTGTAAATAACAATGTAAGAACGATATATAACCATATGGACAAAGGTCCATTTGTTGTTCATGTGTCCAAAACTGACAATAGCCTACTTCATGATTTTGACTTCGGGAAATTTTTAGTTAAAAATCAGATTACCACAGCTTGGAACGGGATAACTAAGGTTGGCCGCAACAAGCTCGCAGTTAAATTCACTGACTATAAGGCGGCTAACCACTTTCTTTCTTTGGAAAACGTAACTAAGAATTTTAATGTTTTTCTACCCTCATTTAACATCACGAGGATGGGTGTAGTCTCGATTCCCCCTCACATCCCCGAATCGGAGATCTTGGAAGGCATTGAGATTCCACAGTCCGGATCAGGACGACTGATTAAATGCAGAAGGTTGAGCCGGAAGAGTAAACAAGGTGAAACGACGGAGTGGATCCCAACCAACAAGGTGGTCCTCACTTTTGATGGTCAGGTGCTCCCCTCTAATGTCGCGATGTACCGAGTTGTTCTACCGGTGAAGCCATACATTTATCCCACTCTCCAATGTTACAAGTGCTTCCAATTTGGACACTCCCAAACAATATGCAGATCTGTTTCCAGATGTCACAAATGTGGAGGGAACCACAACAAAGAAGAATGTGATCTTGCTGCCGATGCTATTAAATGTGCAAATTGTAAAGGCAACCATTCCCCAACTTACAGGTTCTGTCCTGAGGCAATCAGACAGAAGAACATCAAAGTTTCCATGGCCACGGAAAGTATATGTTACGCTGAAGCGTGTAGGCTCCATGCAGTAGCAAAACCATCTTACGCAGAAGCAATCAAAACAGTCACCCCCACTTCCGAAAGGAAAACAATCTTTAAACCTGTTCAGCCACACAAACCCCTGTCTTCACCCTCTTCATCTCACAATCATCTCTTACTCTTCCCAAACGGTCAACAGCCTACTATTCCTAATGGTGCTGGACTAGTTAATAGCTCAGCTCATGATCTGTCTAATCAACTATCAATTCAAACCATCCCATACATCTTAGAACTTATTCTAAACTTAGTTAAGATCAATAATAGTAACATACCGTCCAACGTAGCATCCGAAATTAGTTCTATTCTCTCACTTTTTAAACATGGGCAATCCCCAACCCCCTCCCCCTCTCCTCCCTAAGATTCTGCAGTGGAACTGCAGAAGTCTTAGCAATAAAAAAAATGAACTTCTCAGTCTTCTGTCAACCTCTTCCATCGACGTAGCGGTGGTCCAGGAGACGTGGCTAATCCCGGGATCTCATTTTAGCATCCCGGGCTACCATTGTGTTCGGGACGACCGCGTTGATGGTAAAGGTGGTTCTGCCATTTTCATCAAAAAACAAATTCCTTTCTTTCCCATCACAATTACTACCTCTAACCGTAGCTACGAGATCTGTGCAATTCAAACCCTGAACATCAATATATATTCTATATACATTCCCCCCTCTCCAAAGCCTAATTTGGACTCACTCACGTCACTCTTCTCTCTCTTTTCTCCTCCCTGCCTAATATTGGGAGATTTCAATTCCCATCATAACCTGTGGGGCTCAAGCCAAACCGACAGAATGGGTCGTCAGATCCTTGACCTTATGAATGAATCCCACTTATGCCTTCTCAATAATGGGACCCCAACTAGATTCCAAAATCCCAACCAGAGCCCCAGCGCAGTGGACCTGTCACTCGCCGACCCTTCTCTTTCACCCCTTTACTCCTGGTCTGTGATGGACGATCCTTGTGGAAGTGATCACTTCCCAATTCTGCTCGTACCCCCACAACCTTTCATTCTTTCTTCTTCGCTCTCACTAAAAATAAAGAGGCACAATCTTGCAAGGATTGACTGGATGAAATATAGTCAAACTGTAGAGAATAGAATCCCATCCCTACCTACAGTTAATCCTGACGACATCTCGGCATGCTACGAACAATTCGTAGAACTTATAACCGAATCTGTCGAGTCTTCAATTCCAAAAAAATCTGAGAGAAAACTCCGCAGACCTCCCCCTGCCCCTTGGTGGGACCAAGATTGTGAGAACGCAGTTAACGATAGGAGACTTGCGGCGCTCGTTTTCAGACAGAACAAAACCCAGGATAATTTTATTCACTTTAAACATGTCGAGGCCAAAACCAAAAGAACCTTGAAAAAGAAAAAAAAGCAGGGTTGGAAAGACTTCTGTTCCTCTTTGTCCCCTGACACACCGCTTTCTAGGATCTGGGACAATATTAAGAGATTTAGAGGGGTATTCTCACCTCCTAAACTCCATCCATCCTCAGACAAATGGATCCTTGAATTCGCGGACAGACTAGCCCCCCCTTCAGTGCCAAATCACAATGAAATTTCTCATTCCTATTCCCACCCTCCTCTTGGAGAGATTGACAAGGAGTTCAGCGACGAAGAACTAAGGCTAGTCCTGGAATGCACTTCGGATACATCCCCGGGAATCGATGGAATAACATACAGCCTTTTACAAAGACTACAAACGGTTTCACTAGACTATTTACTCAACATTATTAATACTATTTTCATTACAGGCAAATTACCTTGCTCGTGGAAGACTCAGATCATTGTTCCAATCTTGAAAGCTGAAGCTGACCCAAATCTGGGCCAATCATATCGACCAATTGCACTCTCCTCAGCAATAGCCAAAACTACAGAACACATGGTGAAAAATCGGCTAGATTGGTTCATAGAAGGTAACAGGAAGTTGCCTCCTTGCCTATTCGGCTTCAGGAAGAGAATGGGAGTCATGGACAGTGTAGCCACCTTGGTCACAGATGTCCACGTATCCTTATCCAAGAGAGAGCTCTTGGGAGGTGTATGCTTGGACATCAATAGTGCTTTTGATAATGTTATTATTCCTAAATTGTGTGCAAAGCTTGATCATTTGGGCATTCCTCCTACCCTCTCCTCCTTTATCCGCAATCTTCTATCTGGACGTGAACTGATAATTAATGCCCGTAATCATCCTCCTATCAGGAGAACTGTTCACAGAGGATTGCCGCAGGGCTCAGTGCTCTCACCCATTCTATTCAACTTGTACACACATGATATCTCGCAGTCCCTATCCTCGGATGTCCAAATTCTACAATACGCGGATGATCTGTTCGTTTATAGCTCAAATAAATCCATAGACACCCTCCAGGCCTCCTTGCAATCTTCACTTTCTTCTCTGAACTGTTGGATGTCAGACCACGGTTTTACACTTTCCTCCCAGAAATGTAAAAGCATTGTATTCTCCAGAAAACTCCATCCAGTCCTCCTGAAAGTTAAAGTGGACCAACAGTTGATCAATTCTGTTAACAAAATAAGATTCCTGGGGGTCATATTGGACTCTGGTCTTAGATGGAATTCTTTCATTGAACACTTACACTCCAAGTGCCAGGCCGGTCTCAATGTCATGAGAGCCGTTTCCAGGGTCTGGTGGGGTTGCCACCCCTCGACACAAAAAATTTTCTACACTGCATTTATCCGCAGCCACTTGGACTTTGGATCCTTCCTAATAGCCCCAACTTCCAAGAAAAACTTGTTGAGACTGGACCGGATCCAGTCTCAGTCTCTTCGGTTGATTACGGGTGCGATGAGATCCTCCCCTGTCAACGCCTTACAGGTAGAGGCTGCAGACCCCCCACTTGAACTACGCAGACAGCTCGTATGTGACAGATTTTTAGTCAAAATCTTGCGTATCATCGATCACCCGCTGTCTCACAAACTTCAGCTCCTCTCTTACTTGGTAACCCATTTACCGGTATGGAGAGGTAAAGATCCACCGACTCTTGTTACTAGCTATAGAAAAATCCAAACTCCCTTGTTGGAGAGCTTCGCAGTTCTTCCTGTATACTCTATGTCATTTTCCACTCTAAGTTTTAAACCAAAAGTTATTCTCAATCTGGGTGTCAGTAATGGCACATTCGCACCTCGTATTTTTAAATCAATTATTGATTCTGATTGGCACGACTGGCATCTAATCTATACAGACGGCTCGAAAAGTGATAGAGGTCGCACAGGGGCCGCCTTCCTTTTTGAAGACAACACCAATAAAATGTTCAGGCTCAGAGACGAGTCGTCGGTTTTCACAGCGGAATGTCTTGCTATCAGAGAAGCACTAAGGGCTCTGACCATTCGCCAGCTCAAGGTTAAAACTCTCATACTCAGTGACTCTCAAAGTGCTCTCCAGGCCCTTCTCTCTCCTGCATTGTCCAGACCAGATGATCTATTATCCTTAGAAATTAGAGACCTCCTACATAAACTTCAGACTTCGGGTGTAGACGTGGTTTTGGGCTGGATCCCAAGTCACTGCGGTATCCCGGGCAACGAGGCGGTAGACCTATTAGCCAAATTGGCTACGGACCTCCCTAATCTATCTGGATCTGTTTCAGCCTCTGATTACACCTTATTATTTGACCGGAATCTCATCCAGTCCTGGCAGGCAGTATGGTCAGAGACCAGTCAACTCAAAGGAAGAAAGTATGCCTTAATCCAACCCGATGTGTCAATGAAACCCTGGTTTTCAGAAATTTTAATGAGTAAGGCTGACACCTCCACAATCTGCAGAATGAGATTAGCTCATTGCTGTACCAGATCCCATCTATACAGAATCCACGTTATCGACTCTCCTCTGTGCGACTGCCAAGAGGAGGAGGATCTTGATCATTTATTTTTCGAATGTCCGATCAACAACATCTACCCAACTTTGATTAATGACCTGGCACATTACAGGGTTCCACTACCTACAAATATTTCCTTGCTCTTGAGTTCTAGAGACCAAAATATTTTCAAACTCCTTGTCCTGTTCCTCAAGACCCATTTGATGAAACTTTGAATGTTGAATTTTTGTATTTTTTCCTGATTTTTTGCTGATCTAATAATTTTTACTTGCAGTTTCTGGCTAGGAACACCCTCAAGGGTGAAAGCCAACAAAATAAAAAGAGAGAGAGAGATTACTCTTACTTGTTGTCCCTTTTAAATCTTAACACATTGTCTGATAGACGAATAATCTCTGATCTAATTGTAATATTCAAAATTGTTAAGATGGGAATTGGATTGTCTTGACCCTAACAGTTTAATATCATACCATGTTCCGACAAGAGTTACTCGTCACTTTATGACTTTTCATAGTGACGTAGTTGATACTAACTATTTATATACCTCTCCTTTTCATAAAATGCATAGTTTGGGGTATGTATATGGGTTATTTAACAGATATTTTTGCGGATCCCTTATCCAGATACAAGCAGAATTTTAAATCCACTATTTAGATACTGTACCGTATACATGTAAGGTCAACCGGGGCTATTGCGTCACAATTCTATTAACCCCATTTTCAGTTGATTATAATATTTTTTCTTTTTGACATATTAAACTGTGAGTAATAATACAAGACCCCATGTTTTATAGGGATTAATATTATGATGTCATCTTATTATGTTGTACACAATTTTTGGGTAAAAATAATGATTCATCTGAGAGATTTTCAGACGCTTTAACCCCAGTTGGGGTTATTGCATCTTTCGGTAGTATCATGTAACTGGCAAAGCTACAAGCAATATTTGACCATTCATTCTATTACATTTATAATTTTATTGTTTATTATTATCTCTTGCATCTGATTCCGTGCAAGGTTTCACCAAATCGAGCAAATAAAAAAATACAGGGCTATAGCGTCTAGTATACATAGACGCAAATACCCCATACAAAATTTCAGGGGAGACAAACAATTTTGCTGTCATAGGTTCATATGTCATAATAGTTCATTGGATTGATTAAAAATAAAACAACATTAAATGTCGGGTAGGTATTTATTATTTTTATTATAACATGAAAAATTGCTCCTTCAATTTCTATTTTCAAAAGTAGACTGAAACATCACTATCTTGCTCTCAATAACCCATCATAATTCCATCCCCTTCCTTGTCCCCCTTTCCCCATTCCACTTTATGCATGTTCAATATTTATGTATTTCTTGAATATGGTATATTTTGTATGTATGCTTGTATTATATATGTATTTTTTTTTATTTTTGTATGGGTATATTTATTTATTATTTTGTATTTTTTCTATGGTTTTGGCATGTACTTTATTATTTTTCTTATTTTTTTTTCAAACATCAGGTTGGTTGGCAGAAATTGCCATTTGGCAATAAACCCGCCTTTTGTACAATGTACTTATTATTGTCACAATAAAGTTTATTTTTTTATTATTATTATTATTTTATTATTAACAATCAATTATTACGAAAGAACATAAAAATACGAATAATTATTTTCACTGGGTATAAAATAAAAAAAATTATTGAATATTAAATACTTAAAGTTTTATTTAAAGATAAGATGCCCTCGTCTGGATAATTACGCACTGTTTTGGAAAACCTGCAATAGATTACTTTAATTTAAAAAATACATAATATAAATAGAAAACATATATAAAACGAACACTTAATTAAAATGTTTAGGATCCCTTATATGGGGCTATTGCGTTACACTAGTTGCAATAACCCCTATAAGACAGACGCAATAACCCCAAAATGAAATCCTAGCCTTAACTTTTTTAAATGCATGCTGCCATAAAATATCAAGCTAATCACATAAAATAATTATTAAAAAACAATGTTTAATAAATAAAACAACTACTTCCAGTTATATAATATCGATTTTCTGGAAAAAACCTGAGAATTGAAAAGTTGATGTGTCACTAACGAAGAATCGGAACAATGTGCCAAAGTTAAGATGGCGTATTATAAAGAATGAAAACTGTCAAATACAGTATACGGTCACTTAGCTTCCAGTTTTAGTAGGTACTAAAGATTATCATGAGATGGCTTTAGTAGTTCTGGAATAAATCTTTCATCTGATAATTTTAATAGACGCATTCACCCCGTAGACGCAAAAGCCCCGGTTGATCTTATATATTTTTATATTTCTGACGTGTTATTGTGTGAATCAATCCACGTACCTATAATATCGTTGTTTTATTACTCATTTGATTTGCGTGACTTTGAAATCTATGTTTGTGTATTAATTAAATTTTTTTGTGCATCCCTATAGACCATTAAAGGTCACGTGGTCTTGTCTATGGATTCGCTTTTGCTTGGGGGGCAAACAGTCAGATTGCGCAAATCATCCTTGTAGGATGTTATGCCATAAGAGAAAAAAAAGAAAGTCAGACTACAAAATAATAACAAAATCGACACTTACAGTTTTTTTTTTATTATTAGGTATTCTTTAGGCGTTCCACCTAATATTAGTGTGTTGTGTTGGGATGCCTGATGCCCCTCAGTGATTTTTCTGTGACGTCATCCTTTAATGGTCTATTGATGCTTTTAATCATTTTTATTTTATGACTCATTCAACTTAATTTTAATTATGTAATTTTATGATTTCATTCTGTAATTTATTTTATTTGTGACGTTTTATTCATAGTGTGATTTTCGTGCATCCGTAGGTATTGTAGTTTTTAAAATTATTTATTACAGGTTCATCCATATAGCTTATATTTTTAAACATTTTTATTATGTTTTTAATCATTTTCATTGCAATATCGATACCTTAATTCGCAAATTGGGTAACTCCAAAATAGCTACTTTACAGGGCGGACAAAGAACTAAATATTTTTGTTATGCATATTATTATTGTTATTTTCCTTATTCTAAAATATCTACATGATGTAGATACATGTTCGTAACAAAATGACCATGACATTATTATGTTTATAATGGTTTTGTAGGCTTTTTTTGGAGTTACCCAATTTTCTGTGATAGATTTTGTAAAATAAATGCTATAATTGATGGAGTTACCCAATTTGCCTATAAGTATTGTATACTGTTTGGTCTCACAATAATGTTATTTTTAAGTGTTTTATATGAAAATAAAAGTAAATTGAAGTAATATATATAGGATAAATATTTCAACATCATCATCATCATCATCATCAACGCTCCTCTCGGGAGGACAGGGCAGAAACCAGCCTCCTCCATTCAGAGCGACTCTGCGCCAATTGCGTCACCTCTTTCTACGATATTTCCTGCGCTCTGCTGTTGTCGTTATAAGAACGGTGTATTGTGAAAGAGGGAAATCACGGGCTGACGAATCCTTGCGGATGGAAGACCGGTGCTTTTTTTGGCCAATTAGCATTTTCAGGATATTACCTAGCCTGGAACATCGTCTATCCTGTATCACGGAGTTGAACATAGTTGAACAAAAAAGTTGCACCTTTAGAGATATACTCGTTGATAGCTAGACAAAAATAATGAAGAGTGACAAAATGTGAAAATTATTATTCGTTTGGAGCATTATTTTAGAAATCCTGGTAGTCCTGAGTCCATTTTAGTGAAGATATTTTCAGTCTCGTTTAAATTATTTAAGCAGACAATATTTTTTGGGCCAAGGCTTTTCTTCCTTTGAGGCAATTTATTTATTTATTCATTCATTCTTTACTGTACATTGATCACAATATATACAATTTTATAAAAAAAAATGCATTCAAATTAGGTGTGATCAATATACAGAGGTAGGTTGCCCAATAAGAGACTCTTACGACTTGTATTATGAGATAGCTGAAGTCCAGTATCCGATCAAAGTGTCTTGCCTCTTGCACACTGATACCCTCTCTGTATATCTCAAGATTTTAAAATCCGCCAAAAGAAATTTGTACTTGGCACAAATCGTCCCACAAGGGACGGGTTGCCGTAATCTTATAAATAATAATAATATACAGAGGGCGAGTTTATCACACCTCTTTTTGATTTTTTAAATTTAAATTTTTATTACTCCATGATTCATCCTTTTTCCAAGAGAAGTCTCAGAGTTTTCATCAGAATCTAAATGTTCTGAATATGGGACTAACGAGATGTTGACTCTTATGCTGCCCTTCTCTGTTGCAATATTATGATCAATAGCATTAGCCTGTGCATCTAACAATATCCCTTGTGTCGCATTATTATCTAAATTATTATCATCAATAGGTATTTATATTTTGGATTTCTGCAAGATTACCACTATCAAGTAATATGATGGGCCAACTCCATTATAAAAACTCGAATTTTCTTTGATAAATTTGTTTCACTCATACGATTTTCTTCACTCCTTCAATTTTCAGTTACTAATTTAACCATAGTCTTTAGTCTGCTATTCATCTATAAAATGATAAGCAAACATTTCACTTTTGCCTGACGATGAGAGCGGCTTGTTGCGGCTTGCTTGCCAGCTTGCAAAATAAATAATGTCAATAGAGGAATAACTATATATCGTGTTTCATTTTAAAAATTATTAATATGAACTTCCACCAAGAACCGTGGGTCGAGAAATTAAACTTATGATAAGTAGGTAATGTATGTAGATACACGTTCAGTTCTTCGGATTTTGAGCTTATTTAAAAATAATCATGATTCAACAAATCCTTATATATCAAAAAATAATGTCGTTTATTTAAGTATTAAAACCTAGATTTTTTATTTGACTAAAAAATAATAACAATATATTGTGTTAAAAAACAATAAAATATTAGTAAATCAGCTTCAAAATTTGTGCGCAAACATATCCAGTAATAATTAAATTCCACGTAGTAACTCATGCAAAAGTTGCTTTATTTAAAATGTGAGTTCCTTACATATAAACTACATCACATAAGGAGCAAATGATAAAAAAAAACTTTAAAAAATTGAAGAAAATAAAGCTGATATTTATGGTTACAGTTATCTAACATTTTTTTACAGGATAAGATATCGAAAACCACTTTTTTGTAAAATATTCCTAATACTCAACCTATCTCTCGCAGAATGCAGAGAATGGTGGAGTTACCCAATTTGCAGTGTTGTAAATACTAACATTGGAGTTACCCAATTTTCTTGAGGTGTTTTTTAGGGCATTTGTAATAACGTTGGATTCTTCAAATTTACCTAGCATGTGTGTTGGAATACAGTCAACATTATGGCATCATTAAGTCATTTTGTCAAAAAATGGAGTTACCCAATCTGCGAATTAAGGTATCGATATCATCCATTATTATTACATACATACATACATACATACATACCATCACGCCGCTTCCCTCGCGGGGTAGGCAGAAAGGATCGAGCGCCACTTCCTTCTATCCTTGCATACATCTTTCGCTTCCGTCACTGTCATACAATTCCTCATGCATGCTCTCCTGTTCAATGTGCTCAACACGTGACCGTCCTGTAGGATTTGATTTAAATGGTCTTGCCATTTAATCCTCGGACGTCCGCGTCTCCGAGCACCATTCCTCTCAGCCAAATATATCTTCTTAGTCATTCTGTCCTCATTCATTCTTTCCACGTGCCCAAACCATCTTAACTTATTTACATTCATCTTTGTTATTACACCAACTTTCATTCCACATTCCTTTCGTATATCACTGTTACGCACACGATCTCTCAGACTCTTGCCACACATCCTTCTCAACGATCTCATTTCCACTGCATTTATGCCACTTTCATCCTTCTTTAACCATGTCCACGTCTCACTTGCATACATAAGTGTTGGCACTAAGATAGCAGAGTGCACCAACCTTTTAGCTGTGGTGGATATGTTTCTATTTGCAATTATTGGTCGGATTGCACCATTTACCTTATTGCCAGCAACTTTTCTCCTTTCAATATCGCTTTCACACTTCCCATCTCTCGTGAACAAACTACCTAAGTACACACATTCGTCAACTTGCTCTAACACTTCGTTGTCAATCATTACCTGGCATACTGTTCTCTCACTTCCTCTTTCAAACACCATGATTTTTGTCTTTTTTGCATTCATTCTCAATCCATTAATCGCACAATTTTCATACACACACGTCATCATTCGCTGTAGATCACTTTCACTTTCAGCCATCAATACCAAATCATCGGCAAACATTAACGCTCTTACATTCATCCCATTCATATCAACACCTACATTCAGTTCTTTCAATGGACGAATACAATGATCAATGTATAGGTTAAAAAGCCATGGCGACATCACGCACCCTTGTTTTACTCCTTTTGTCAATGTGAACCATTCCGACAGGTTATTGTTCACTCTAACACACGCAGAACTTCCTGTATATAGGGACGCAATGGCGCGAATTAGCCGACTACCCACCCCACACATTGATAGTACTTGCCACATTTTCTCACGATCTACTCTATCATAAGCCTTTTCTAGATCAACAAACGCGCAGAAAAGCTTCTGGTGTTTCTCCAGGAGCTTCTCTGTCACCATTCGCAAGGAGAAGATCTGGTCCACACACCCTCTACCACTCTGAAAGGCACCTTGCACATCCCATACATTCGTCTCAGTCACTTTTCGAACTCTTTCAATCAATATTCTTGCATACAGTTTCCCCACCGAGCTCAGCAGACTAATAGCCCGATAACTCCCGCATTCTAGTCTTGACCCCTTTCCTTTGTATAGAGGGCATATCACAGCTTTTCGCCAGTCTTCTGGCGTGCAACCTTCCCTCCAACACTGGTTAAAGAGTGCATGACACCATTCGAGAGTCCTCAGCCCACTCAGACTGATGAATTCCGTAGAGATCATATCATACCCAACCGCTTTGCCATTCTTCGCCTTCTTCAATGCATTCTTAACCTCATCCATAGTTATTTCTTCATCCCTTGCTTCATTCGCATTTTCCCTTTCACTATTCTGGCTTGGATATTCGCCTCCACTTTCAAACAGCTCCTCAAAATATTCTTTCCATCTATTCACAACGTCAAGACCATTCATCAACATACATCCCTCTTTATTTCTAATCGCATTCATACTATTCATCTCATTGTTGCTTCTTTTACGCTTAACTTCTTTCCAAAACATTTTCATATTTTCTTTCACACTTTCCGACAATTTCTTACACTCTTCCTCGTCCAATAATTTCTTTTTTTCCTTTATCAGTACCTTAACTACTTTCTTACATCCCTTGTACATTTCTCTAGCACTCTCCTTTTTTTCTTGATCTAGATAACGTGAAGCTAACACATCCATCCATGCACTCTTCTTCTTCCTTACTGCGTCTTTTACCTCATCATCCCACCATGCATCACCTTTTTTCCGTCCGATCACAGTTTCTCCACAGATATCTTTTGCACAGTCCACTAGCACTTGTTTCATCACACTCCATCTCTCATCTACACTCAGTCCATTGCCTTCATTTGCATCAAATTTCATTCTCGTTTCTCTTTCATACTTTTCCCTGCACTCCTTGTCGTTCAACTTTTCGACTTTTATCCTCTTAGCTTTTTCAACTTTATGTGTTTTTGACCGCCAGCCAGAGAACAAGCATATTCTTGAAACCACAAGAAAATGGTCTGTTTCCAGCTCCGCGCCCCTATACACACGCGTGTCAATGGTGGCTTTCCGAAGATTTGAGTCAACACATACATAATCGATTAAAGATCTCTCACTCCCTCTCTCCCAAGTGAACAAATGGATATCTTTGTGCCCAAAAAACGTATTGGACACAAAGAGATCCCATTCCATGCATACCTCAAGCAGTCTTCTTCCATTATCATTCACTCTTGCGTCACCGTGATCACCTAACACGCTTTCATAGTCTCTTCTTCTCACTCCAACCCATCCATTAAAATCTCCAGCCAGTAAAATCCTTTCATTATCTTTCTTAGCTTCTACTATCTTTTTCACACTATCCCAAAACTCATCCTTCTCTTCTTCTCTAGCATCGTTTCCAGGGCCATAGCCTGCAATTAGGAGAAGTCTAGTTAACCCTACTTTGAGACGAACCCAAATGAGTCTTGGGTTTACACACTCGTATCCATTCATACATTCTGCTATTCTCCTTGCGAGAATCACTCCTACACCTTGACACGCATGCTGTTCCTCAGGCACTCCAGACCAAATTTCTATCATACCATCGCGCTCACATAATCCATTACCTTTCTTTTTAGTTTCACTTAAACACACAATATCTAGATTTTTTCCATACATTACATCCATCAGTTCATTCATCTTTCCATCCATTCCTCCCCTTATGTTCCATACTCCCACTCTACACTCTCTCCTTTTCTTCGCGCCTTTCCCCACGGGAGCGGTATGGTGGATGGCGAGTCTCACCGCTGCCATTTTGTGTCCTAGGGGTTATCTTAAAAACTAAACATTCATCATCTTACTCATTAATATGAGTCTATAAGTGTACATTCTACCTAATTACTACTACCTAATTACCTACTACCTAGACACACATAGAATAGCTTAATAATATTCGTAACAACTTATACACAACAATTATAACTTAATAAAATCAACAATAATAATCACGATAACTATAACAGTAAATTATATAGCTTAGGGTAAATACATTAGTGTCCACACTCCTTCAAGTTAATACATCTATGTATACGTAGGTAGGTATATCCTTGGTCTACACACACCAATATTCATATAGGTAGGTATGATGCTGGTCTCCTGACGTCTATGAATTAGCGTGTGTCCGTCTTATAAGTGTCCTGATACGCTAGTCCCGTCCCTGTCCTCTGCACCTATTCTCTCTCGCCTCTCCTGCGTCCTGAATAGCTGAACTGGCCCGCTTCAGGTAGTACCATATGTTTGTTGGGACTTGGGCACATGGGCCACTCTATATATAATTGTATCTGCTGTGCATACATAATATTATGTAGGTACATAGGAGATCGATTATTATTACTCGTTTGATATTTAAAAAAAAAAAGATATATCTGGGTTTTGTTTGTTATAAACCCAAATACAACCTTATACACCTTTCACAGTAAGCTACTGTGGCAGAGTCATCTATCCGGAATATCAAGAGACACATTGGAAATGTTAATTACTCGTCACCATAGTAGTTACCTAGTTTTCGGCTATTATAGGTAGATGGCGATGAACGATTCCTGTAAAATTATTTCTAGGTAGGTATTTCTATAATATTATATTGGGCCCTGTAGAAAGAATGATTGAATAGATAGCTTCAGAGCCCTTCTGGACGTTAAGCTAGTAACATCATCTAATTTAAGTACTAATACATATACTAATCTTTATTGTTAACCTTTGATATTTGCTTGGTGAATAAACTTAGTGAAAAGTATATTTTCATGTAAGTAAAGATTAATGTTTCATTTCGTTCCTTTTCATCACAGTTTTTATCTCTTATAAATCATTGGAATCAGATTAATTAATTTTCTTACTTATCATAACCTTCTGTATTTATATGGTGGATTGTGGAAAATATGTACACAGTGAATCTGTGAGGATATTTGATTTATTATTCAATAATCATCTTAATTTGAATATAATCTATACCAACAATCACCATACTACTATGTAAAGCATTAATGTTGTTGACCGAAGGTACTTGTTGGAAGTCCATTTCAAGATAATTGAAAAAAAAACACAATATGTAGTTAACTTCCAAATGACTTTATTAACTTCGCGTACTAGTATTCGGAGACTCTTTTTTACTAATCGCCTGATGATGGAGACGAGAGTCTCCGAATACTAGTACGCGAAGTTAATAAAGTCATTTGGAAGTTAACTACATATTGTGTTTTTTTTTCAATTATCTTACTATGTAAAAGCTTGTGTCGTGAAAGGGAGTTTGCCGGCACCTGGTATCGAACCACTGACCCCATGTTCACGAGGCCGAGACTCTACCTCCAGGCTACCGCGACGAACTCTATATTACTGATTTGATACATTTGATTAACATGACTCCATTAATTTATGTTGGTTGTTAATTTAATTTTATATACTCATATGTTTCGTATGAGTATCATGGTTTTATTGTGTTTTCTTTTGTTTAGCATGTTTGTAAAGGCGAAAGCCATTTAAATTGATGATAAATAATGTGATGGTATAGTAATAGTTTAAAAATAACTCTGCCCTTGTGATGCTACGAGAAGTTGCAGTTGATGATCCTTTCGGGTACGTACAGCATCGATAAGCGGTTCTCTATAGGGAGCCTCGAGTGATGGATCGGAAGGCGGTGCCCTAGAACTTGAACTATGATCTGCTCGTATTATTTCACCCATCCATTCTCCAGCTTCGGACCATTCTATCGGTCCTCCGAAGCCTAGAGCCCCCCAAGAATCCTCTCGCCCTCCGGGTGCTATTTGCATTGGCCGCTCCGAATCTCCAAGAAATGTTTTTATCACAGTTCCAGCTCCTCCTTGCCCGAATGTCAATTGATTTAAGATTTCTTTGGTTCTACGAATCAAAGACGGTTCTTTGCAGCTAAACATAAATACTCCTGCACCGGTAAGGAGGGCAGCAACCCGTAACATTTTATTCACTTGCATTCTCTGCTTGAGATCTGAAATGGAAATGAAAAAAAGAGTGATTTTACTAAATACCTCTAGAACGAACGGTTCAAGAGGTACCTATTTAGTTCGATATTGGTAAGATTTCAGATTCCACCTCCAACTTATTTAAACCGTTTTATCGCTGTGCATAATATTATACAAATAATAATTTTAGTATACCTACTCTTATTTAATAATAAAGATAAAAGATATATGTAAGCTAAATGGGAATGGCGTATATTGTAGAATATGGTGTAGTGCTAGATACATTGGTCAAACTGGTAGAAAAATCTGCACGAGAATGAAGGAACACCACAAAGCTTTTAGAGGACTATCTGGTTTCGGAGATGGCTGACTATTGCATTGAGCAGAATCAATCATTTCAACGTGACAGTGTATTGGCATTGCACTCGAAAAGTAAAAGTCGTCAACTAAATGCTCTGGAAACAATGGAATTCAACAAATGTATATCTAATAAGGTTAAAAACCCTATTGTTCAGGAGGTGTTATGATTCTTGAAAGGGACCCTGCGGTGGTTTTTACACAAAACGGCACATCTTAAAAAAGTTGTCTAGTTATTATTATAAGACATTGCTAATGTCCAAATTCCTGCACTTTCACCATTATTAGATATAAAAACACCCCCTCTTAAAATTCCATGTGTTGCATCCAACCCTTATACTATATAATATAGGTTAGTTTGTTCCATTCGTTAGTTTTAAGTACCTAGGTAACTCTTGCCCCGAAGATGCCACAAGGCGAAAGCGCTTGGCAATTAAGATTTGTTTTTTTATCACTGTTAATTTTTAATAATAATAATAGTTTATGAAACACAAATATCATTTACAATAATCAAACAATAAAATAATACATTTTTTTCCTAATACAATTACTCCCCAAAATTGAGCGTAGCTCGTGCTTTGGGGAGAATTATTTTATACTATAAAATAAAAAAAATAGCAATCAGAAAAAAGACATACACATACAGTCATAATGTTCCGACTAGAAATTCCGCTTAACAAGTTTAATCATAGCATATAGATCAAATCAGAAATATACAAGAAAATCATACAAAAAAAAACAGAAATCAAAAGAGATTAAATACTTGATTAAATACTTAATTTTACTTCAAAATTAACACAGTGTTTTGAGATTATTTATTATTATTATTTCAAAATTATTTTCTTACTTATATTACAAATGAATTTTAGCACCAACTATAATATTATATTATAGACTTGGTTGTAGTGGTTGCCTGAGATGATTTTTAACAGGCGCAGATATAGGTATGTAGGTATATTGTACATATATTACGTAGATCGGCAGATATATAATTCTGTAACGGAGTTATAATGATATTACATAATTTTATCATACTTCATGACATGTACCAACATAAGTATGGGTTGAAAATGATATTGTTTTGTTTAATGCCTAGATTTTGACCAGAAACTAACCTAACTTCCTGAAGAGGTCATACTTTGATCCCACAATGTATAGCGATAGGGATCCGTTCTCCTTCAATTTGGATGTATACTCTTGTAGAGGAAACCATAAAGCTCCCCCTATGGACAGATCCACCACCACAAGGGCCGCTGTGACTCCTCCGCCTGCCGAGGGGATTGTCAAGAGATCCGGAGTGAGTAGCATGGCTCCTCCTACCTCCCAAATGTGACATACTTTTTTCTCGCCGTACTGACCCGCTAAACTCTTCCTTCCGAATGTATATTCCAAACTAAGTGTTTCTTTTGGATTAGTATCATCCTTTTCTAAGAATATATTCAGTAAAGTTGTTTTCCCCTACAAATTAAAGTGACATTCTCATAAGAAAATCATAATGCAGGACATATGTACCTATACCTAACAGCAATTATTGCTACTTATGTAGTTACTACAGCGCCTTGCCTACTTAGGTAAAGAAAGCTCAGAACTAAACAGTATTCTTTTTAAACAAAGGTTTTTAAATTACATACATGTAATTATTTGAACATTATTTTTAATAACAATAAGATTTATTCGCTTTTACAAAAATGCTTCCTCCAAATAAATTTAAAGAAAATATTTTTTTAATAGATAGATAGCTGTACATATTATATATGTAAATACTTATAAACTTACAGCTCCTTTGGCTCCAACGCACAGTAAGCCCTCACCGTGCAATTCCTTCGATTTCAGTTTATTTTCTAACAATTTGATTGCAATCTCGCCGATGGTGTCCCCCATGTCAAATGTTCAATAACAATTATCTTAAAATATTAGACACAAATGTAATTAATATAATGGTATGTATTAATATTGCCATATTGACTAAATGTTGAATAAACTAAGTACATATATGGTTATTTCATCTTACTCATTCACTTTTGTTGTGTTTGCCATGTTCACTGTCCATTGTTGTTGCACAATTAGGGTTACTGTTGCTATGGTGATCACTGCCACCTAGAATATTGTTATACATGGTGATACTTTTGTAACATGGATGTATCTAGGTCCATGTTTTGTAAGAATGTATCTATGGTATCTACTAGTGATGTAACGAATATTCGCATTCGCATTCACGAATATCCAAAATCACACATTCGTTGCATCACTAGTATTTACGCACTACATGCATAGTAAAATGATATCCAAAACTATTTTATCTGAGGACTGTGCATTTTTGAAAAAAAAAAGCTAAAATGTGCTTTCCGCCGCATGGCCACACTAAAGATAACACACTATATATCTAGTGTGGCTATGTTTCCGCCGTGGTCATACTATGAACAAATAAAGTATACGTACGACATGAGATAGCAATTGACAGAGAGGTGTCTTTTTCAGACAGAACATCATAACTGGTAATAGTTCAATACGTGCAACCATGTATCAGTAGTGATGTGAGAAGAGAAATTTCTCCTCTGATGGAAGAGAAATTTCTCTCCATAATTTTTCTTAGTGGTATTATGACCTTTCGCCCAGTACACTTCGCAGCCAACCTGATTGATCCAAAAAAAATTGGGGCTGATTAAGGCCCAAATCAGAGGTTATTAACACTTTTTTCCATGTAGGTACCTGCAATTTTATAACTTAAATATGGACATATGGGGTGTCAAACATCAAGATTTTTCATCAGTTAATTAGCACTTTTTTCTATGTAGGTACCTAACATTTTTTGTTAACTAAATATGGGTATGTGAGGTGTCAAATTTTTAGTTTTTTCATTGGGAAGAGGTTTTTATTACTTTTATTTACGTAACCGCTTTCTCCATTTTTTTTCAATAACTCATGTATTTGCTGTTATCTGTTTATTTAAACCCAAGCGATGCCGGGTTAAAAAAACTAGTTACTAATAAGTGAACAATGAACCTTACGTAAAATTGAAAAACATCAAAAAAATCTATTTTCCTATGTTATATTTGTTCCTTTTAAAAACTATTTGATTACATTTTTTTTTGAACATTGTAAAAATGATCAATAAAAAATATGTTTGCCTCAAAATACACCATAATTAATTGTAGCCATATTGGTGATAAATTGTCTCAACATTTGTACATTGATTGATTAAATAAAGTATCTATTTATTATTATTATACTGTTAAATAAAAAATAAAAATAATTCTCCGAAAATTTTCTACTTCGAGAAATTTCTCAGAAAAATTATTTCTTGAGAATTCCACAACACTATGTATCAGGAAGGGACAGCTGTCTACTAATAATTATTATGGTTGCTGGATGTCGCATATAAAGCAGGGTTGTAACGGATGTCCGCATCCGTATCCACATCCGCATAACATCCGCATGAATTTTGACATCCGCATCCGCAACTTTTGTTTTAAGAGATCCGCATCCTCATCCGCATCCTCAAAAATCTTTGAGGATGTGATGAGGATGTCAATTTTTTCGTCGTCCATATAAAAAAACTTCATCGTCAGAGAATACATTTCTAAAATAAAAATATTAAAACTATATTTTACTAATTCTATCCTGGTAGATATAGCAGGTATTCAAACATGTGCAACACATTTGCGCAATATTCTGGAGAATGAGATTTTATTTGTTTGTTAAAAGATAGACCGAACCCGATGATATATTATATTGGAGTGTTGAATATACCGGGACCTTAAGATTGATCTATTGTACCTACTCCTTACCAGACGTAGTTAAACTTTACATTATATTATTATGGCTGGACATATTGTACCCCAAATCCTTTTGTTTTCAAGAAATTCTCTTATTTTTTTTTTAGATAGTAAGATTTAAGTGTTATTTAAAGAACAATGATCCGTCCTGTAGTAACTTTTAATTCGGAAACAATCATGAACATACTTACACTTATTTATTTATTTATTTATTGTATAAATGAAACAATGAACAGCATTACAGTAAAAAACCTTTTCGCTGTCATTGTACGTAAACATTAAAAAATCAAGACAATAATAAAATATACCAGAAAAATACAGACACATAGAAATTTTATGACACAAATATACAAGAAAAGGGAATACAGTACCTATTAACCACGTCGAACCGCATATAGTATTGTAGTCCAGTTATTATAATACATACTATTTTTTATGTACTACGCTACCATGTTATGTACTACGCTACCGACATTATCATGTTTTGCTCAAGAGTATCTGACAAAGAGTTTTTACATGTCCAAGTACCTATTCGTAAAACATCCCATACAAAATGTTTTTTTCTGTCAAATTGTTTTTTTCTGCTTTGTTATATGTTTAACATGTAAAAGGCTCACGCCGTATACAAGTGATAAATAAATAAATAAATAAAACGATCAATATTTTCAATTCAATAATGAGGTAAGCTGTTAGCTTTTGTCGGCACGGAGAAGACTACTTGCATGTGTATTACATGCGGTTAGTTCACTTCTTATGGGAAATGCCATGATGATTCGAATGAATGGCGTTACTTACTTTGTCAGATATCTTGATTGCAGAACCATGTTTACACAATGTAACATTGTGCAAAATGTATACTGAAGAAGATAGAAAGGCGTCCCAGAAAGTGAAAGCCAGCCTTAAGCCAATTCGTAAGCGTTGGGACGCCTTTCTCACTTCTTCCGATTACATTTTGCACAATGTTATATTGTGTAAACATGGTTCTCCAATCGAGATATCTAATTGGTTATTTGATCTGCACCCAAATCCGGTTAAATAATAAAAAAATAGTAAATATTCTAAACATTTGTTACCTACTCCCACTCATTTCTGTAAGAGTTGCTTGTACGCCTTTGATAGCACAGAGAAAATATTATTACTACAACTATTATTTGGTGTAGCCAGCGGACCAAATGAAACGATCAATTCTTTATAATGTTCGTTTTACGAATTTCATTAGTATTATAATACCTGAAATAAACCTGATTCAAAATAAATTAAAATGAAAACCTTTGGAGTACCCAGTAAAAAATAGATATCCCACTCGATTTTCTGTAAATTTTTCTTATAAAGTCGGTTGTATGATAAGACAAGAAGATCTTCTATTCAGTCACGAGACACCCATCATGAATCTCTTATTTTTTATGGTAACAGATTACAGAGAAGATAATCGGCATGTTTATTACTTGCAATTAGTCCGCTGGCTACTCCACTTGTGTAATATGCCGTGGTGATGTGTCACTAGTATAATGAAATACTCAAATGTTGCTTTTTGAAT
Source organism: Athripsodes cinereus (assembly GCA_947579605.1). Classification (NCBI taxonomy): domain Eukaryota; kingdom Metazoa; phylum Arthropoda; class Insecta; order Trichoptera; family Leptoceridae; genus Athripsodes; species Athripsodes cinereus. Next base: position 117,805 of record OX388312.1, on the reverse strand, counting down.
TCAGCATAAACCCTGACTAATTTGTATGAAAACTTAATAAAATCATTATTATCGTTACACTACCAAGATTCTTATTTGTCACTAATAAGATCATAATAATGAATTTTTCATATTTTGCCAGATCATTGTTCGATAAATTGTGACTTTCAAATAAGTGTTATATTTTTCAATCTTTTTCGGCGGTCATTTTTTATCGCGCAGATATAAATATCTTTATAATTAAAAAAGTTGTAAAATGTTGCATGGTTTTTATAGTCATAGATATCTATTAGAGAAAATGTCAAATTTTAGCTTTCCCAAGATGTGAAGATGTCTTCTGGCAATTACTACACACAGTACCAATTATTTCTCGAAATCATTCTCAGTTTATGGTGATCGTTGTTGGAATAATCTTCCTTCTTCGCATAGAGTTTCACAATCGTTCAATGTCTTTAAATCTTATGTTAAGGAAAAAATGCTATCTTCTAACTCAGTATCCGTTCCCTAGCCCCTCTCCCTCCTCTGATCCATAATCCCTACCACATGTTGGGTGTGTGTCAAATATATTATTTTAAATTTTGTTTTTTTTTCTTTTGTTGTGTTTTTATATTGTGTATGTTTTCTTTTGTAAGTAAATTTGTTTTTACTAGTTTCATGTCAATGTGTCGTGGTTAGATGGAAGAAATCACTTTATAGTGATAATCTCGCCACTGCACATCGTCCTAGTTTTTAAAATATTATATAATATTTTGTTAACACTGTTATGTAATGATGATGTGCAAAAAGAATAAATAAATAAATAAGAAAAACAGCATCAAGTATTGAAAAAAAATGCTCATTATTTGTTCACGTTTAAAATAAAGATATATCAAAATCCGCATCCGTATCCGCATCCTCATAACAGTGTCACTCCAGATCCGTATCCGCAAAGTGACATCCGTTACAACCCTAATATAAAGTCAATTTGCCTTTTATGTAGGTATACCTATATTCCAAGAGAGACAAACTTCAACCATGTTTTTAATCTGCTTATCGTCGTTGGATCAATGAAACCTCTTATGTGTCAATTTTTTTCGAAGATGAGATATTGGTACCAAATTGTTCGGCCCGACGAGACGAATCGTTTGATACCAATGTCTCATCTTCGAAAAAATTGACACATAAGAGGTTTCATTGATCCAACGACGTTATGTTTTGTAGCTTTTTGTATTGGTAATTTGTAGTCTTGATTTGTTCATGTGTTGTAAGATATTATTATTGTTGTATAATTGAAGGGCTTGGGGCATTAACACTGTACGCCACCTAATCCTTATTTTGAGATAATTGAGTTTGAAGTTTATTTTAAATCCTCAAATCATACAAAAAGACGAATTCAAATATTATATGTCCATTAATTTCCATAATTACATATACTTACTAATCTCATTTATAGAAATTGAAAAAAATAATTAAAAAGGTCATATTTTGAGAAAACTGTGGCTTAAAGAAACGAAATTAAATGCTTGCGCTCGTGAGATTCAAGTTCGGCCATTTTAATTTATGCTTGCGCTCGTGAGATTCAAGTTCGGCCATTTTAATTTGTATGTGGCTTATAATGCCAAAATAATTACAATATATCCATCAACGAAAAACACAATTTTTGAATAACGTTGTCAATATTTAAAATATTTTCCCAGGATTTTGTCATACTATAGAAGCCACTATTTTGTGATGTTTTACATCAAAAACTCATTTTTTTAGGTTTTGTGGCTTACAGTGTTAATGCCCCAAGCCCTTCAATTCTGAGAAATGTATGACTCTTATGCAGTAAAATAAAAAAAATAAACAGGATGTCTTAATAGCAGTGTTGCCAGGTGTTCGGTATTCTACCGAACCGTCCGGTATTTTAGCACCGTGTTCGGTATGACAAAAATACCGAAGTATGGGCGGTTCGGTATTTTTTTCTGATTAATTTTTCTCCCTTGGGCACGTGGAAAGAATGAATGAGGACAGAATGACTAAGAAGATATATTTGGCTGAGAGGAATGGTGCTCGGAGACGCGGACGTCCGAGGATTAAATGGCAAGATCATTTAAATCAAATCCTACAGGACGGTCACGTGTTGAGCACATTGAACAGGAGAGCATGCATGAGGAATTGTATGACAGTGACGGAAGCGAAAGATGTATGCAAGGATAGAAGGAAGTGGCGCTCGATCCTTTCTGCCTACCCCGCGAGGGAAGCGGCGTGATGGTATGTATGTATGTATGTATTTTTCTCCCTAATAAACAACGTAAGCCCTAACTTGAAACAGGTAATTAAAATGATAATGGCAGTAACTACTAATGTAGTAATGCTTATGTGGAAAGAGTATTTAGTCATATATGTCATATGAATTATTTGTGGATGAACAGCCGTAATAAATTAAGTGTGGACATGGTAAAGGCTGAATTATGTACATACGATGTAATATCGGTCTGACATGTCGCGAAATGCGTGGGGCAGTTAAAGCAAATAAGACATTGCTGAAAGCGTGCATTAGTGAGAAAAAAATATATTTATAAGTTAGGGTAGCTAGTTACTCTTGTGCAATGGCACTTTGTATTTTAAGGTCATAATATAGATCAACGATTAAAACTTTTTTTTGCTCAATGTTCGGTATTTTTTTGGAAAAGACTTGGCAACCCTGCTTAATAGTCATGGATCAGCTCAAGCAGAGTGAACCCCCCCCCCCCTCAGAGTTACTCTAATTTTTGGGATTATTTTGGTAAATTTACTTTCTTGTGTTAAAATCATTATAACCTATACAAAAAAATCTTTTGTATAAATTATAGTCAAAAAAACATTCTGAACAGTTTATTGAAATATAGAAAACAATAAAGATGGAGAGTCCTCTGCAGTGGCAGCAGCGTTCATGAACTTCATGTTTGACCTAGAAGATGCTTCCAACATAACTAAAAAGCCACGGCGCTCTTGAGATGGTCACGGACCATTAAACAGCGCCAAATACAAATCATCTTTTTATTATTATTATAAGTCAGAAGTTCAGATCATAAAAAATACTACTACTTATTACAACTAGGTATACCATCACGGCATATCCCACAAGCGTGGTAACCAACAGACTAAGAATATTTAATAAATAATTGTATGTACCTACTGAATCGTACTTAATAAAAAATAAACAGATTGCCACAAAAAAAAATCATGACACCGAGAAATCATAAAATGCAAAACCTTTTCAGAGATTTTGTATACAAATATCTCGTAAAAAAATTTTTAATCGAAATCGAATAGATTTTTTTTATGTTTCTATCACAAAAACTTTCTCTTTTTATTAACTACCTTTATATATAATTTTTACTTTGGTTAAAAAATTGTGCACATTTTTTTAAATCTTAACTTAAGGCTTTTGTTTCTAATTTTTATTCTATTAAATTTTATTATTTTTTCCATTATTTAATTTAATTTATTATTATGTTTACCTGGGTGGCTACGATTTAAAAGAAGAATAACTGGTGTGTATTAAAATAGTTTAGTATTAAATTATTATAAATAAAACTTGTATTTAATACTTCCACTGTGACTTTATTGGTTGCGAGCCGCGAGTCTCATCATCAGGCTAGCGTAAAGAAGAGAAATTACACCAAGGTGACAAATATACAGTGAAACCTCTATCTATCGTTCCTCGAATAATTGTTTTCCCGTATTTATCCTTATTTTTTACAGTACCAAATCAGTTTCATACAAAATACGTAAAAATATATCGCATCCATCGTTTCTCTATATGATTTTATCGCATTGACCGTTTAAATTACACAAAAAAAAACGTAAATATGTATAAAAACATTGGAGAGCGAGTGAGAAAGAAAGAACGATTTGTTAATTCTGTCGGCTGTCTTTTATGCTGGTACGTCAGTAGGTCCAATAAAAAAGCAAATATGACGATGAAAGATACATACAGTATTAAGTATAATTTTGGTCTCCATGGAGCTTTCTTTTTTATCTTGTTACTATATTTTTTATTTCAACAAATTGATTTATAACTTTTGAAACATGTATCATTTTTATAAAACCTATAAACCTACTTGTATGTACATATTAAACATTAAAATACATATAAATGTGATTTCTTCTATACTCCCGCATTCATTGTTTTCCCGCATCCATAGTTTATTTCAATAGGTCCCTTCAAAAACGATAGATAGAGGTTTCACTGTATATATGCTATTGTATTGGATAGCAATACAATAGTGGTGACAAACATTTGAAATTGAGTACCGTTGTGGAGAGATTTTAAGAAAGACATCTCTTTAGCTTCCTCTGAGTGAATCTGCTTTATTTAAAGTTATGTTTAACTGAATAAAAGGGTATAAGTATTTGTTATGAAAAATAAACTATAAAATTAAAGTGACCCAGTACAATATTAAACACTAACTGAGTTTTATTTACAATAATTTAACATGAACTGATTAGATATACCTACCTATATCAAGTTTAGTATTCTAATTCATTCATCCAATATGGAGAATACACAAAAAGTAATGGAATTTATAGAATTACTCTTTTGTCTTGTTTGAGTTATAGTGATTTAAATAAAAAATGAGTTATACAAAACAAAGTTGGTAAAACAGAAACTGCACAATGTGAGCAAATCCAAATCCAAATCACCCTACTACAGCCATGGACCTAAATACAGTATACATCCATCACTACAGCTGACACCTCAAATAAATAGACCTGGGTAGGTAGGTGTATAACCTATAGAGATATCTTAGCAACATCACAAATATTAAATAAATTTCATGTCATAGGTATTTGATAAATTATTATTTTTTGAATTTTCATATATAAAATTATAGTTGATAATAAAAGTGTACTGAATAATGGCTTTAAAGATATCACAGGCTGAGCAAGAAGCGAGAGTAAGGACTTACAGGAAGAGGTTGGAAGAAGTGAAAGCAAGAGTAGATAATACGGCACCGAGGCTCACTCCCGAAATATACATTAAATCAAAGACATTAGTGAAACAGTCAGCAGAGATGCAGAGACAAATTCACAATAATCTGTCACTAATAACTCACATAAACACAATCAACAGAACATTGGGGCTGGTTAACTGCTGGGAGTACCCCAGAGATCCCAAGACGTTCAGCAAGTTGAGGAAGGTAAGAATGGCAGCACTAAAAAAGATGGTTCAGGACAACAAAGATATTTATAGGTTGCTGGAAAAAACAAAAACCACAATTCCTCCCAAAGTTGTTTCCTTGAACATGCCTTCCAGAACTGCAGAAAGGAACCTGTTATTATCTGCTGATAATAACATTGCAATTGCAGATTCTAGTTTGAGAAATATATCGGGGGTCAATAAATATTGGATGGACTTTGAAACAAATGGAGGAGTAATTTTAGGAAGAGTGACGGTAGAATTATTTGACAAGAAATGTCCTATGACTTGTCAGCTCTTCAAGAAACTGATAAAAGGTACTCCAGAAGGGCGGGCTTATGGAGGAACAAGAGTTTACTTGGTTGTACCAGATATGTTTTGTTCCCTTGGTGACGTCATGGACAATGATGGATTTGGAGAAATGATTTTAGATGAAAAGTTTGCGCTCCCTGAAAATTTCTTGCTTAACCACTATTCCTCAGGAATCCTTTCAATGTCCACATTCAAGGGATATGTGAATGGAATGTTCAATATTACGTTTAGAGCAATGCCATTATTGGATGGAAAGGCTGTGGTTTTCGGGCGGGTGGTATCAGGCAAGCACTTATTAGCAACATTCAATGACATGGGCACACCTTCAGGGATGGTCATGGGTAAGCTAGTTATCAACCAATGTGGATGGATTAACAAAAAGAACAAAATTCGTTATGGATCTATGAATACAATGCTACCCACAGATATCAGACAAACAAAAAATAGATCATCTATTTAAGAAATATTATTGGATTGAAACTTGGCACTTCCACACTGCATCAAATGGTTCCAGAGATGGTATGAGGATAGTAGGTATGAGTGAAGTTTATAGAACACGTAGGCAGTGAATAATATATATATATATATATATATACATATTTATATAATGTAATGTAATGTAATATAATACAGCTGAAATATTATGTACATACAATATGTAGGTATATAAAGACCTATATGTAACTGTATAAAATACATGAATACACATCACTTTGACCAAATCTCATTCATGGAATTAAGAGTAAGGTCTTCCTCTGGAAGGACTTGTAGTGTAGCCAGGGTCTGCAAGTAGAATGTGAGCTCCGATGTGACTACACCATGCTGAGGGCCACCATTAGCAACAACATTCATACGAGATAGTTGCTCTCGAAGCTTATCTTTAAAGTTGCAATGCACACTATGAAAGAGTGACTGAAGTAAAGAAGGAGGCAAGGCTGGCAGCAGGGCCTCATGAAGCTTGAGCAAGTGACGAGAGATAGCACGCAGTTGCTGAGATGGGACAGGTGGTCGTGCTTCCCAGCTGCTCAGTTGAACTCCAAGTAGAGTTCCAGCTAAGCTGCACAGCTTGGCTCTAATTTCCGATACATGTGCGGTAATATCTCTTTCGAGACTTGCCCACTGTGTTTCTAAGAGGGGAAAGTGCCATCTCACAGGTTTGAGCAGCCACTGGATTAATTCCAAGGCCCTCCATGCTAAAGCTAAATTTGTAGCTGTAATTGTTTTAAGACCAGCACTTTGCAATGCTCCAGCACCTAGTACTCTTCGACAGGTCCGTGAATTAAAAAGTCGTAGTAATTCACCAAGAGCTTTACCTGTTAGACCACTTCCTCCATCCTCTATTCCGCCGTTTCCTAGGCTGCAGTATTCTCCTACCATGCGCATTGCTAAAAGGGCAACTCCAACTACACTATATGCTTCTCCGTCTATCATTAGACATGAGAGTGCAGCTCTCTCACTTTCTCTGTCTCCCCATGGACTCTTTGGGAAGTGTCCACTTTCACTTATATAATCTACTATAGCTTGGAACTCTGCAGGTACTTCTGCCTTCTTCCACCGCTCATTGTCAAGCAACAAAGTCAATTTATTTATCCTCTCGTTGTGGAATCGTTGGACGTATCTTGAAAAACGATTCTTTAAAGCATTCTTGAGGATAACACATGGTTTTCCTGTAAATTGGTCACAGAGTCTAGTGAATTCCTCAACCACTTGAGCCATTTCCACGATACCCTCTCCATCAGCCGCAGTCCCCTTCTCTTTGTCTCCGCTATTTATTAAAGTTGATGATCTCTCCAAACAGTAATCACACAATGAATTTACCAGACCTTGTAATTTATCCTCAATGGTCTTTTGATCCTCCAGGGAAAAGAATTCTTCTCCATCAGCAAGAGCCACATCTGGAGCCAACGAGGCTCGAAGTACTAAGGCTCTGAGTGCTATTAATCTCTGCAAGAGCAATGTTAGTCTGGCGGTAGTTGTAGTCAATAATCTCACTGTCCCCCCTTTCCACCCCCCAGATTCTCCATCTCCTCTTATCCACACTTCCCCATCCTGTCCAGTTGCTTCTTCTATCATCACTTGTTTTACAGTCGCTTGAGCTGTAGCTATAGCTTCTTCTTTACATATGTCCACAAACTCATATTTCCGTCTTCGCAGTAATCCTGACACAACTGATATTAATTTATCTTCATCTAGAGTATGGCATTCATCATCCCACGGTCTGTTGAAATCTTCCGCAACAAATCTTCTGAATTCCGTAGTAAGCATCTTATCTATAAGTCGTTCCATTTCGCTCAGCTGTGAAGAGAGGTGTCTAAAGGCATGGATACCAGAGAGCTGTGTGGATAGTATTGATTGTGTTGTCCCAATCAAATCTAATGCTGTCACATAATCAGCTGTACTGAGCAGTAGCTGTATCATGGGCTGGGTTTGATGAACGGTTGACATCAATTTCAATTTATCATGTACACTACTGGTGTTGTTTCTGAATGTAGAGAGTCGGATTAATTTAAGAGGAGAGTCTGTGAGACCATCTTTTGCCTTTTGTATGTTTTCTCTAAGGGACTTAACAACAGTAATAGCTGAACTCATTTGCTCCATGATCGTGTCGTGAGAAAGCATTGCATGAAAGAAAGCATCGGACTTTTGAGATACCTGCTTTGCTATTTGCACTTCTACAATATCCAAATAATGACTGAGACGCTCTTGTAGACTTCTACAACTGGAACGACTGTCAGTGGAACCTCCTAAGCCGGGGAATACTCGAGTGAATGTATCGTTATTATTCAGAGGTAAATTAGCTTTGAAAAATATAGCCGGTATTTCCTTAAGGTCGTACTCCATCGAAGGGCTCCGGCTCATCTTTAAAGTCACTACATCGGCATTGTATTGGGCAGCTATCCGACTATGTTTTCTGTATTTTTTCCCAATTTTTCTCATATATAACTCGAAATGAGAGTGGGTGATATCTGGAAGGTGAGGACTAGGTAAAATAGGAGCACTCTCCACAAATGTGTCTCCCCAAGTGGCTGTGAAGAATGTAGAGGCTTTGGGACGGCCCGGGTCATTGAGAGCAGCTGGGAGGTTTTGTGCAGCAGAGTAAACATCCCAGGGCAGCGGAGGGTGACAGCGCACATGATGAGTTCGCACATGTGCCTCGTAGTCTCCCCCTCCACGGTCCAGAGCCAGGGCAGCACACACTCCATTGTACCCATAGCGGCACACCACTGATCCTCCCTCCACAGAGCAGTGTCTTTCTCGTAGGTGTCTGCAACATACACAGCACATATAATAAATATTCAATTAATAATATATAACAACCTTCTTTATTTATTTTTTATTGTTACGGCAATCCACCCACCTGGGATCGAACCACGGACCCCTTGTTCTGAAGGCCGAGACTCTACCTCCAGGCTACCGACGAACTTCACAACTTAAAAGCTATAAATATTACTGTTTCAAATGTCCCTTTACTAACCTCTCAAACTCTTGCGCGGCTTTGAAATGCAGCAAGGTGCAGTAGTGGCAGGACTCCCACGGCCTATATTCGCTACAAGGGGCACCACTGGAATTGGCCATGACATCTTCATCTATTTTAATCCAAACTCTACTGGTTAACTAACATTACTATTCCACATCACGCACCTACACTACAATCCTCTCACATCCACTTATGTATACTATTATTTTAATTTGTTAGTCGGTAGAACAATAAAATATTATCTCTAGTCTTCAGCCTGCTAAAAATCACATGTATCTTGCAATCTACACTTTGTCCCACAATATAAACATTACTACAAATATTTTACAGCAACAAAACTTCTGAAAATGATAATATGACATGTTAATATAATATTATTATACTTTATGATGACATGTAACATGTAACAACATGACGTTTGACGACTCAAAGACATAATTCATCAAAGAATATTAATTGCTTGATGAAATTCAAGCAAAAATATGCTTTACGCACTGGTAATACGTTCTATATTCCCATAAATAAATAAAAAGAAGTTTCTTGAGATAGATATCGTAGGGGGGCTAGATCTCTCATATCTACATATTGCCAGTATATAAAAATAAATTATTTAATGTCAAAGGGCGGCGTTCAAACAGTCGCCGAGCGATCACTCGACGACGCTCTATCCGTTCATGCGCCTGAAGCGAGTCATCCGACGACCAGAGATATGCAAAATACTTTCAAAAAAGTATTTAAATACAAATGTTAGATATTTCTATGAAAGAAGACAGTTTGGGTATGAAAGAGAATGAAAGATGCGATGATAGCTGTGTGTAAGAGAGAGAGAGAAAGTGCTTGGATGGTTTGAGAATGGCCGAGCGAAATGAGTCGGCAGTCGTTACCAGTCGTTACCTAGTCGTTGGTATATAGTTGGTTGTATGAATGTGCGTAAGGTTTTGTCGTTTACCTAGAGTTGTCTGTAATATTGTAAATGTCGAATAAAAGGTTATATATTTCATAAAAACAGTCGTGTTTTAGTTTTTGCTCCTTCTCCCAATGAATATAGAGGATGTTTAATACAAAATACAAATACTTTTGAATTTTTGTATTTCAAATACAAAATACTTGATACTTTTTCGAAATAGTATTAAGTACATACAAAATACTTTTTTAAAATACTTATTTAAAGTACTGTTCCGTTCAGCATCTCGCCGGGTAAAGGGTCGTTCACATTTGTTCACTTTCAGCGATCACTCCGGATGATCCTCCAAGATGAATAGGTGTGAACGGGCGTTTCATCAATAGTGATCACTAGCGATGACAGAGGAAAGAGATAACCACTCGTCATAATTTTGATGAAAGGTCCTTTCACTGAAACGACCATAAACAAGTTTTATCTTATTATTTGTTTAATTCTCTATGAATTTGTATTGAATGTCAGAATCATGTACAAAATTATTATGCAGTCGAGAGCTACATTAATTTATTTTATGTGTTATTTTTCATTTTTGAATTTGTTTAATTATTTTTGTACGAAAATATGTTTAACTACATACAACATGACTGAGAGTGTTGACATGGCAGTGAAAGCATAGGATGAACAAGTGTGAACAGATGTGTTCACTTTCGATGAACAGGTTTGACCCTGACACTCTGGCGGCCGGATGATCATCAAAGTGAAGCAATGTGAATGCTACTTAAGACAACCGCGGACAACCGAAATCATAGCAAGGTAAATATCGCTCTGACAGTTGCCTTGACGTTTGAGTGATGGCTGTTAATCGTATTTGTGGCGTATTCTTGTCGTATACAAATTTTCAAAATAGAGAATCATATTTTTTAGTTTAAGAATGGAAATGGGAGAGAAACTAAAATATTTAGTGCAGATTTTAACGAGTAATTTATTTTTTACTTCATGTGGTATACACATTAATATGTCTTAAAATACAGCTATGTTGTTGCATGGTATTGAGTATATAATAATACCGATATAAAACATTTTTGTTTTAAGTATGTTAACAACTTCGATACATTTTTTTAAGCATTTCCATGTATCAACACAGCAGTAATATTTTTCAATAAAGATTATAAATAGTTATTACTTGATTGATATGAACAAGATTTAAACACCCATATTTCTTTTCATATTTAAATTCTGTCAAACAAAAAATTACTGTCATTCGATTATCACTGCATCAATTTCAAACAGAAATAAACCTATTAAAGAGATGAGTTTATTCATTGATCATAATTTATCAGAGCGCAGGGAATGTCGTGGAAAGAGGTGACGCAATTTGCGCAGACACGCTCTGAATGGAGGAGGCTAGTTTCTGCCCTGTGCTTCCGAGAGGAGCGTTGAGGGCGATGATAATGATAATTGAAAACTGTATGAGAAAACTATGTTTAAATATTTATTATTCTAAAACCATTCTTAAAACAAAGCAGATTCAACTATTCAAATTAAAAACGTAATCAAGTAAGTAAAGCATGACACACCACCGCGAATGAATCATACGAAAATGGTGCCATTACGATGACATTTGGGTCATAAAAACGCTCAAAGTTCACGATTATCTGGTGTGACATTCACCAATCACTGTAACTTCATGGTCGCTCCAGATCATTCGACGTCGAGCGACATTTATGCTGCGGAGCGCTGCCAAAGGATTTATGTACACATTTAGGAATTTATTAAAGCCCTACACTATCCAAGTACACTTGGATCAAGTATACTTCGATGACTACTTGGATGCTACTTGGATAGTGTACATATGATTGCAACGTTGTTTATGCTGGACTACCTCAAAGCCTTCTCAATCGTTTGCAGCTGGCGTTCAACAGTGCTGCGCGGTTCATTTTCCGTGAGGGCAAAAGATGCCACATCACTACCCTCTTAGAACGAAGAAAGGGTGACATTCAAGGTGTGCCTTTTAGTCTACAAGGTTATTAGGTAACAAAATGGCACCATCGTGCCTCACAGATAGGGTTGCCAGATGGTATCCAAAAGGAGGACAAGTCCTCCTTTTTTTCTGTTTTGTCCTCCTTTACCTACTGTAAGTCCTCCTTTTTGCTAAACATCGGAACTGCTCAAGATCTGCGAGTTTTATTTTTGCATAAGCGCACATAACGCAAATGTGGAAAGAGTTTTTTTCACTGATTAACACTCAATGGAGCAAATAAAGAAATAGACTAAGTATGCAGTCAGTTAAATCTTTAATTTTTACTCAATACAACTTCAAAAACATGACATGTGAAGATTTCAATAATTATTTGTTAAAAAACCAAGAACTTCTTTCCAAAATTGGTAGCTCAGATAAATATGATTAATATAAAGTTGAATAATATAAAAAAAATCGTTTAATTTTTAAATGTCCTCCTTTTTTAAAGAAAATCCTCCTTTTTAGACCCATATGTCCTCCTTTATCGAATTATCATCTGGCAATCTTACTCACAGAGCTTTGTCCCCTTGACTCGACTACTAGAAGACCACTGCGCTCTATGGAATTGGTCGTGAATGGACTTACTGAGTCCAATAGAGCCCGTAAGTCTATTCTACGAGAGGGCCTTTGGTGTTGTTGGACCGGTTTATGTGGAATCGCCTACCGGTGCTGCTGAGAGACGGTCAGAGAGTCACTAGCTTCAGAGGCAAATATAAAACTGAACTCTTCACTGGCGCCCTTGAGACACTAGCGTCTAAAGGTAGAAGAAGAGGGATAAAAATACGCATGCGCACAAACTAAAGAAATACTCTATGATTAAGTTGACAGCTGTCAGGCTGTCACATAGGCTGTTTTCGTTTTGTGTGATGTTTGGTGAGGTTAAGTTACAATTATTTATTTAGTGTGAATTGTCTACATATTTATAATTTTTTGTATTACCAATTCGGCTATGAGGCATGGTATCCATAATGTAATTTTTATGGCATGGAAAGGACGACATTTATAATAGTTTATCTAATTACTTCAGCAAGTAACTTCAATACATACATAATACTAGTATTTTATAAAACATGATTTCATAAAAAATCAATGAAATCACGACTTCGTCGGTAGCCTGGAGGTAGAGTCTCGGCCTCGTGAACAAGGGGACCGTGGTTCGTTACCAGATACCGGCAAACTCCCCTTTCACGACACTAGCTTTTAAGAGCTTACTGTGAAAGGTGTATAAGGTTGTATTTGGGTTTATAACAAACAAAACCCAGATATATCTTTTTTTAAATGATTAAGTAGTAAGTTATCTGAGTGGCTTTATGATGAAAGTGGACAAATCTGTTTGAAGTAAAATGTCAGAGTGCGAAAAGCCTAAAACTAATTGAGATTTTTACTGATTTTGAGTGACAAGTAACTTTTCAAAGAGCTGTGTAGATGGGGTACACCACAGTGTTGACGGGGTGAATCAGTCCCAGGATTCAAACCATGAGCATCCCTCCTGGAAGTCTGAGATTACCATCAGACTTCTGGCCACTTCATTGTCGAAGTAATAATTTTTTTTATTTTGGATGCGTAAAGATTTTATCTTTTTTAAAATACATTGATAGTCGAGGGTAGGTATACTAGATTGATAGTACATAACATTGAAGTAAAGGAGAAAAAAACTAAGTGCATAGGATTAATGATTTATATTCAAGAAAAAACTTTATGATCAATCTCAAAACTTGATGTAAATTGATGAAATTACACAAACCTAATATTCGTCTCAGTGGGGAAGGAGTAAGTTGATAGTGTTATTTGATGATAAAGAATACCTAATTAAAAAGTATTCTGCACGAACATTAGAACAATATGTGAAATAAAGGTTGAAAATGAATGTTTGGAGCAAGTGGACGAGTATGTATATTTAGGAAGTTTGTGAGGGATGGAAGATGCGCCAAGGATAAGATGTTTTTAGACTAAGATTGGTTTTTAATTAATTATTTTCTTACACTCCTATATTTTTATTCTTATATGGTATTTTTAAATGTTTTTTTTTTATAAATAAATAGTATGTTTAATTAATTACTGTGTTTTACATCACCTGCCTCACATAATAGTAATATGCTATAGCTCTCTAACTTTTGTAATTTTAATATTATTTATTTCAATGTGTTCCTAAAGAACACCATAAGCATATGTTAAGTTTTTATACTGTTGCTGCTCTCTCTTCACCTCCTTTCCAGTCAAGCCGGGCATCGTCAATTTTGCCTCTGTGTTACACCCCTCCTCTTCCTTAAACCAGGTCCTCCTCCCAGACGAGAACCTTCAGCCAGCTAGCTCAATCTCAGGGTGAGAGAAGGAGGGTCAACAAAGAAATATTAATTCTTTTGTTCCAATAGTCTATCTGTTAGCAGGGGTGATGATTAAAAGAGATATTTAGATTTTAACAACTGTAGTTAAATTTAAAAAAGCAAAACTAATATCTGTAAGCATAATTATAATAATAACCCTACTAGTTGTATATATTAGGTGAGAGTAATGGAGAATAAGTAACTTACGTTATCGCTGTGAGATTTAGAGACATTAACAAATAATCATAATCAATGTTCTCCCTAGGCAAACCAATTCTGCAGTTAATGTACCGCAGAAACCTACTCTCTATCTTGTAAAGATTATTTTACAAATCAAAAAAGTATTTATAATTTTCAATGTATACAGACTTGAAAAAGGCTTACTGATTCTCAGCACAAAACCCAACATTCTTGATGACCTTTTACAAATACTGTCCACATGATTAACAAAACGTAAGTCGCTGGTAAAAATTATACAAAATCATTTATTTCATTCACTGATGCTAGCGGAGAATCATTTATTATATATTTATAAAAAAAGGATGTTTACTTCTGCAGAAACGCATAACTAGGTAATTATTTGTATTTAATCTTAGTCTATTATTGTATCACCACTTCATCGGGGGTGTCTTCAGTTCTTCCAGCAAATTGCACAGTCCCCGGAATATGCCGATCGCAAAGAATAGGAGTATTTGAATAAGTTTTTTGTATGTCTACTAATTGAATCCTCAATATTATTCATATATCTTGTATAAAATACATTAGCTAATTTTTTACATTCTTTTCGCAATTTTGAAAACAGTTTATAGTCGTTCACCCGTAAGCTTGATAACTCAATACATTTTACGGCATGAGAGCCTATTGCCTAACAATAAAGTTGACAGAAAATCTGCAAAACTGTACAAGAATATTCAATAAAATCATACATTTAAAACTAAATAATACAAAATCACATTAATTCCTTGCAATAAGCATTCCAAAAAAACTGACCAACTTTATGTACATCTAAACTTGATAGTTGGGTGTTAATGAGGTAAATAAATTATTAGAAAATCAAAATCCCTCTGCAATTATCAACATTGTAACATTCCGCTTAAAATTATAAAAAAACTTTCAATAGTCAATGAAATAAAATAATAAAAATCAATAGGCACACACCATATACATTTAGGATAATAAATTGTAAGATAAAACATTATTATACTGAAAGTATATCCTGTGTAGTGATATCCTAGGTAGCAATAATTATTTTCACACATACACTCAGATCCAAACAACACAACAGTTTCAAAAGATCAAAGAGGAGCATCAACACACCTACAAATATAAATAGAAAATTAAAAACAACAAATAAATTGAAGAGAAATTAAATTGATCAACATGATCCTTTTTGTGATTTAATATCATGCTAACTGCCATAGAATAATAAATACACTAAAGTACTAACTGCTATTTGTTCTGTTTCTTTAATGGAAGGTATTGAACATAGAATAATACATATTATACTAATTGAACTGGTGTTTTTTCATAATTTTTTTGTTCATTAGAAAACAATCTTCTCTGGTTTTTGATTTTTTTGTTTGGCGGTTCCAAATTTGTATTTACACATAATATAACAGCAGCCAATCAAAACTCAGTATTTTTGCGCACGCGTACTTTCATCCCTCTTCTTCTACCTTTAGACGCTAGTCCTTGAGACGGTCTAGGGACTGTAAAATGGCGTCAAAAATAAAATCATCCAAAATCATCAT
The DNA here is from genome assembly GCA_947579605.1 of Athripsodes cinereus. Lineage (NCBI taxonomy): Eukaryota > Metazoa > Arthropoda > Insecta > Trichoptera > Leptoceridae > Athripsodes > Athripsodes cinereus. The sequence continues at coordinate 101,894 of OX388312.1, read as the reverse complement.
CATGATCCAAGTGTATGTAGTTGGAGGATTTTATTCAAGTAGCCGCCATCCAAGTTGAATAGTCTATGATTTTATTGGTGCACAACTTGTAAAACTCCATAATTTTAATTTATAAATTACAATTTATTTGTTTTACAAAAAATATTTTAAATAATGTGACATATGTTTCGGCTGTAATGCCATAATCATACTGGATTATGGCATTACAGCCGAAACATATGTCACATTATTTAAAATATTTTTTGTAAAACAAATAAATTGTAATTTACAAGTTGAATAGGGTGAAATAATATTTCTATTCATCTTTGTATACTTGTACTGTTTTATAAAACAAAATAGCACTAACTAAAAGACGATGGAACGAGCGCCAAAATATTTGATTCATAGATTCGAATGATTATTATAGTTTGCTCCGCAACCTTTACTCATGTAGGGCATACCAAAATTCTTCCTAGAATTCCGCGGCACACCAAAATTCGACACAACGTTTGCGGAGCAGAATCTTATGGGGTGTTCACATTTGGCGAATATCGCCAGGCGAATTTCAAAATATTACGCCAGGCGAAAAAGCAAAATTCAACGTACGCCCATTGATCGTCACACCTGTTCACACAGTCCACCGATATAGAAACGATCTGTCAGATGCGCTTTGATTTTGACACTGTTTTCAAAATGACGTCGAGATGGAGATCGCGAAGTGTTTATTTTTAGTCGAAAATGTTATAGTAGATGTTATAAGGCGCCTTTTAATTAAGGAAACAAACGCTACAAACCAACAACAAAGATAACAGCTGTCACGATGCGGGAAACATTATAAAATTTATAGGTTATAAAGTTTTTACCATAGATACGAACGCCGCGCATATCTGCGCATGCGCGAATCGTTCAATCGGCCGAAAATGTTGGAAGGTGGTCAACTCGAGACGATATCGTTTCTACTGGTTTTTATCGTTTCAGACTAGCTGTCATTTTGTTCACACGGTTCAAATGGCTGGCGATATTTTGGTGCCTGGCGATATTCGCCAAAGTGAGAACACCACATTACTATCGCTTTAGCAGAATATTCTATACTAAAGTAGCATTCACATTGTTTCCAAATGATGATCACCCAAAGTGTTAGGGTCAAACCTGTTCATCGAAAGTAAACACGTCTGTTCACACTTGTTCATCTTATGCTTTCACTGCCATGTCAACACTCTCAGTCATGTTGTATGCAGTTTGACGTATTTTCCTACAAAAATAATTAAACGAAATTGATAATATTCAAATTCACAGAGAATAAAACAAATAATAAGATAAAACTTCTTTATGGTCTTTTGAGTGAAAGGACCTTTCATCAAAATTATGTCGAGTGGTAATCTCTTTCCTCCGTCATCGCTAGTGATTACTATTGATGAAACGCCTGTTCACACCTTTTCAACTTGGAGGATCATCCAGGGGCCCTTTTCTCCAATCTCGATTGATAAATGTCACCTGTGAGATATGTCGATTGAAAAACTCGCACGAAAAGTCGAATAGCAGTCTACGACCCTATTCTTGACGCCATTCGAGAAGCTACCGGTAACGTCGCACTTTTTGTATGTTTTTGTATTAGGTTATCGAAAAATGACATTTATTTATACTTTTTTTCACGAGATGGCGCTGATGGCGCTTTCGTGTGGGGAGGCACGTGACGCACGAAGATGGCGCTTTTATATGAGGAGTCACAATCAATATCAAACTTTTCGTTATATTTTTATTTAAACTAAAATACTTTATACATGCGGCATCGACAACGACAACGACAAGGGTGAAAAACCATAACCTGGTTGCAGATCCAACTGTACAGCTTCCAGGCTCTACTTTGCCCAGAAAACTCTGGTGCACGCTGAACAGACTAAGGAGTGGTGTCGGATGCACAGCGTCACACCTACATCAATGGGGACTCGCAGACTCTCCGTTATGTGTGTGTGGTGCTGACCAAACAACAGACCACGTGGTGAACATATGTCCCCTATATTAATACGATGGCGGGTTGCAAGCACTTAGTTTAGGGTCGGACGACGCGATCTCATGGCTGCGGGACCTTGAGATACGAATATGACGGGTATAACCCATAAGAAGAAGAAGAAGAATGCGGCATCACTTTATTTTATTTTATACCGTTTGCGAAATTTAAACGACCATTGAGTGACTCACGGCGGCCATTTTTATCAATTTTTGACATGTCGATTGGTGTGACATTCATCTCGAGTGGTAAAACACCACTCGACAAATTCTCGCATGATATCGTGTGACATTTGTCGTCTACGACTTTCAAGAATAAGAAAGAAGGGGTTTTAAGAAATCAATCGAAAGTAATAAAATCTAGCTTACGACATCCATCAATCGAGATTGGAGAATAGGCCCCCAGAGTAAACACTGAAAGTGAACAAATGTGAACGCCCCTTTAATTTATTTAAAGTGTTATTTTTCATTTTTGAATTTGTTTAATTATTTTTGTACGAAAATACGTCAAACTACATACAACATGACTGAGAGTGTTGACATGGCAGTGAAAGCATAGGATGAACAAATGTGAACAGACGTATTCACTTTCGATGAACAGGTTTGACCCAGACACTCTGGATGATCATCCAAAGTGAAGCAATGTGAATGCTACTTTTTTGTTGCAGATCTCTTGTTTATTGTTTATTATTGTCTATCCTCTATCTGGTAACACTGTGACGGAGGTCACGAATGCCGTTCTATCTGGGCGGTTTACTTTTTCTCGTATCAGTAAAATGTCATGCCGTAAGTTTGTATTAGGTGTTGTTAAGTTGTAGAGTATTTATTTAGTGAATATCGTGGTGTAATGTGTTCAGTTGCGCAGGGAGTTCGTCCTGTATTGTGATTCTCCTCGCAGACATACCTGAGGTAAGCTGTCATGTCATTCTTATCTTGAAAATATCAATACAATGAATAGAGTGGATTGGTGACCTCGTCTATATTATGTTTTGTCAGTCAGTATGAAATTTCGCCATCGCCTATGTAATGTCCGATTTTGTAACGAATTACTGGTTACAATCTCACACCTTGTTACTGTTAGGCGAAATACTCTTTAACCAATTAAATTTTATGTCAGCAATAGGGAATGTGCACAACATTCCTGAATAAAAACATGGGGCTGAAATCCATTACAATGACGGTAATGCAATGTAGTGCAGGGTATTCAGCACTAGGGATTCAACATTGTTTATAAGGCATATATGTTTATCAAATAAAATTGTCATGACAATGATTATATTTAAGTTTTACAGATAGGTTACCTACTTTCCTTAACCCATACTAGGCTTGAAGCTCTCATTGGGATTTGTAAAATATATTTTCTAAGGTTTTGGTATGTTCCTTGGTAGATTTTGATTTATGAAATTGGATAAAGCACTTATATGTCCTAATGGTTGAGTTGCAGGCTCAAGTCTTCCTGGAACTGTTTATAATAAGATGGTATTTTGTAAAAATACAGGAGGATATTATTTATATAAATATTATTATACTTATTGGTAGGTATGTTACAAATGTTAGGAGTATGAACTCTACTAATACTACAAATATTTTATTTTATGTGGGTCCAAGGTTTTCACATTGATCCTTTCATTCCTAAGTGCAGTGTATTATTAATCTAGCTACTAGGTATAATTTGTAAATATTTACAATTTATCTTCTTCTTCTTCATTTGTCCTGCCTGGTCCCCATAGTCTTTTTTTTAATAATATATATATTTTTAATTATAGTATATGGAAATTGGATATAACGAAAACAAAATTGTTTTCTTTATATCCAATATAATGGAGTTTTACAAAATTAATGTCGACTCAATCAATATGGAAATTTCCACTAGTAGGTATATCTAGTATGGAAATTAAAACATTGTACCTAAAAGGAAATATGTAACGATGTGTAAAATATTTAAAGTATTTATAGTATCTCATTTACATAAATCATTCCCGTATTTCAAAGCCAAATTTTTATCCTCATGTAAATTGTAAATTTTCTTTTTATTTTGAATTATATTAAATATATAGTTTTCAATTTTCAGGGGTGAAACAAAAACTATATTATATATTCTTCTACTTATGGGTTATATGTGCATGTTTCATATTCCTGCCTTAAGATCCAGTAGCCGTGAAATTGTGTCTTCCGATCCTAAACTAAGTGTTTGCAACCCACCATCCTGTATATATTTCAAGTAACTTCTATTTATTCCCTATGCCATTAAACCAGTTCATTTTAAAGAGGAAATGTAAAGGGTCGTTCACATACGTTCACTTTCAGTGATCACTCCGGATGATCCTCCAAGATGAACAGGTGTGAACGGGCGTTTCATCAATAGTGATCACTAGCGATGACGGAGGAAAGCGATTTCTACCCGACATAATCTCGATGAAAGGACCTTTCACTGAAACGACCATAAACAAGTTTTATCTATATTGAAAGTCAGAATCATGTACAAAATTATCATGCTGTTGAGAATTATATTAACTTGTTTTAATTTTTGATATATGATATTTTCAATTTTTTTATTTATTTAATTATTTTTTTACGTAAATACGTCAAACTACATACAAAATGACCGTGAGTGTTGACATGGCAGTGAAAGCATAGGATGAACAAATGTGAACAGACGTGTTCACTTTCGATGCACAGGTTTGACCCTGACACTCTGGATGATCATCCAAAGTGAAGCAATGTGAATGCTACTTTAGCCTAAAAGTTGTAGACCATTAAATTGGCTATAATTTGTACTGCTAAACATTTTTTGTAGAACGTTTAAGATTTTTTTTTGTTCCTCAGAGTTTATGTGTATATTTTACTTTTACCAATGCACACATATATTTACCTTTTTCTTCATATCCTATGCATACACACATTCATCTTCATTTCCATGTCCTATGCATACATATACACCTTTTTTTCCATGTCCTATGCATACATATATACACCTTCTTTTCCATGTCCTATGCATACATATTAATATATATGTCGCAGTCGTTTGAAGAATCCGTCCGTTTACAAACGGCGTCGTCGTTTTGCAAACGGCAGGCATATTACAAAATGACGAAAGTTCAGGTAATATTCATATATAAATAATATTCAGGCAAATTACAATACGTCTAGGTGTTTTACAATCTGACTAGTCATATTGAAGAATTTTAGTTTCATTTCTCACCGTCTCATGGCGTTGCGCATCAAAACTAAAACTTAAACGCATTCGTGTATAAGATTGCGCGGGAGATAGTTCCTTTAGTAACCAAACCCTGCCGAACGAAAAACATAATATATTATGTAGATACGCAAGTAATATGAGATATTATAATAAATAAAATAAGTTAGTGTAAATGCTGGTTAATCAGAAAAAAATGTGAAATATTAAGTCAATTCATTAGTAATATTTCTTCTAAAAGTCATCAGATAATTTATTATTGTACTGCTAATATACCATCAAGGCATATCTCCCTAGTAGGGTAGCCAGCAGACCACCCGCATGTTATAAACGTGCAAGCCGTCCTTTCCGTGCCAACAAAAAATTAAGACATTCAGGATGTGCTACTCTCTGCATTTTGATTGTATATTGTGTTTCAAATAATTATATTTGGGTTAGTTGGAAGGATTCGCTCTTCTGCGATAAACTCGCCCATTGCACTGAATTTATTTGTCTAGTTTAAATTATTTATTTTTTCCTTGTATACCTACTATTTTTGTGCAATAAAGTTTTTTATTATTATATTTTTATGTAAAATTGCTTGTAATCAATGCACAGTAAAGAATAAATAAACAAAAAAATAGGTGGTAAACCTCATCGCTGAATTTAATATGAAAAATAAGGTGGTAACGCTCTTGCCTTTGAGTCACGAGGTCCCGGGTTCGATTCCCAGCCAGGGCAAAGTGAAGAACTACCTTTTTCAAATTGTCCCGGATCTGGGTGTTACATGTATATTTGTGTAAAGCATTGTAGGTATATGTGTGTATTGTCGCGTTAGTAACCATAATACAAGATTCATCTTAGTTTGGGACTAGCTCGATCTGTGTGAATTGTCTATGTATGTATGTTTGTCTATTTAAAAAAAAATGCTTTCGTGTTCTGTACAACTGCCTTTTACAGGACACTGAAAATTTACTGAAAAGAGTGGGAGACTATAATGTATTCACCGAGACGCTGCAATTGTCCACGTGAACAATTCTGAGAACGTTTAGTACATCCAGGCAAATTTTAATAAAAGGCTGTTTCTTCTAGTGCGTATTTTTTAAATAGCTTTTAAATGACTGTACCCTTTTTATAAAGTCACTAACGATCACGCGGCTATAACTAAAAGTTTGCTTTTGAAACCTTATAAAAGGTATTTTCATTGCAATTGTGTAAATTATCTTTCCATATATATTGAAATTACCCTTTCTACTTTTCGTTAAAAAAATATTTACCAACAGATTCAAATACATTGCTTAAACGAAATACATTATCGCCCGTATTCACCAAGAAAAACTGAGCGTTCGATCAGCTCAAATTACGATCAACGTCAAAATTGGTATTCACCAACATATTTTAGGCTCCCTCAGCGTGATTTGAGTGAAAATTTCCCTCAAATTTGATCGGCCAATTGAGGTGGATTAACTTTTGCTCAGCGTCGATCTGTCAAAATTATTCTTTAATGTCCGCCATACTTGTTTCGTATTGTTGGCGTTTTATTTACAATTTATTGAATATATTTTTGTAGGCGGCATGTAATAATTTATATATATATGTATATTTATAAATAAATTATTTAATTAATTTATTTATATATTTATTTATAATAACATATACGGCACAAGGCCATTAAACATATACAAAAAGATCACAAATAGTTTGATGCAATACAACAATCCTTTCAATCACAGTCGGACTTTCTTATCACACATAAAAGGCACCGTCAACGTAGGTCAGACTTCTGAGAACCATAAAAGACAGCTCGCTAACTTTTGAGAAGCACATTAGTTCTCTTGTCAGTGCTTGTTTCTTTCAGCTGCGGCAAATTGGGATGATAAAAAGGTGTCTCACATTAGACGCTAAGAAGTCACTAATTGTGGCTCTGGTAATATCCAGACTAGGATATTGTAACAGTATTTTAGTGGGATTACCTGCTTGTCAGATCGATAGGCTGCAATCAGTTTTGAAGTCCGCTGCACGTTTTATCTTTGGAGTACAAAGGTGTACACGTATGACTCCACTTTTAAAGCAATTTCATTGGCTACCAGTGGAGACTATAGTGCAGTCCAAAGTGTGAATGTTAGTTTATAAGGCACAGAATGAGAATGCCCCAGTTTATATTGCTGAATTGTGCAGGTTGAAATATCAAGAAATGAGCCCGTAGAGGAGAATTTTAACTAATTATGGGGATAGAGCCTTTTGTGTGGCGGGACCCAACCTCTGGAATGGATTGCCTCGCTAGCGTAGGCAAGCTGCAGATCTTAAGACATTCAGAAAGGCTCTAAAAACCTTATAATTTACTAATTACTATTAAATATTGTATTCTGTTTTATATTACTGACGTGGACACATATTGTATCCAAAACATTTAATTTAATTCAACATAATGTGTCTTCTGACATGGATGCTGTTGTGTATCCGAGATTCTATATGATGTGGATGTAATGTCCTAGAATTGATTAATTGTTCAGTATCATTGAGGTGCTTTGGCACTTTAACGACACTTTAACATTGTCCAATAATAATAATTATAATAGTTCTACTTTCGACTAAACATGTTACAGAGTACTTACTAAACATGAATACTTTTTTATTTATTTATCTTCTAAACAGTGTCACGGTACAAACTTAAAACTCCAATGATCACTCAGGGTGTGGTTATGACGACTCTTTTGCCTGGGCCGGCTAGCTCTTTCCCAGGGCCGTGATCATTCGAAATCCCCGTGGTGTTGTGTGATGTGGGCACTGTGAATAGTTCGGGAGAGGACAAATAAAGAACAGAATATTTTCAGTTATAATCCAATCTATTGAAAAATGGTTATTGTTTACATAAAACTCAAACAGATACAAGTACTATCTAAAATGTTCTACTGTAACAAAGATGAATAGGTTAAACTAGGCGTTGAGAGAAAGCACCCCTGTGTATGTCTATAAATAAAAGTGGGAGAAGTTAGGTTACATAATGATGAAGTTCCGGGGCTCCAGGCGAAGGCCTGGTAAAGGGTTCTCCTATATGGCTAGGCGCTCTATGCACGTTCTTGTTGATCACAAGTTAGGTCGTGGCGGAACCGAGGAGGCGGTCGCCTCGGAGCCCTTCCTTAGCCTCTGAATCAGGAGGACTGGGGTTTAATGGAGAATAGTGATAATTTACCCAAACGTCCGTTGTTCACAATGGAGTAATCAAACACTGCGCCGTTAGTCCGACAACGCCCTGAAGGCCTCGTGTCTTTGTTGCTGGCACTATGGACACTGTTCTATCGGCTCCCGGGCACCTACCCTGCTTTCGGCACTTGATCAGACACTCATCGTGTCTTTTCCAGGCACTTTATACAATTTTTGGTATTTTATGTTATTTAAACTTGTAGAGCGTGAATCGACGTGTCCTATTGGCACGCCATTGCAAAACGGAAAGAGAAAGGGGCACATATTTTACCGTTCAATTTAGCATTTTTTAGGTTGGTGTTCCTTACTTGCCCACAGTATTGACAACATTGAAGCTAATTATTATTTGTGGTTTTTGCTTATGGCGGGGAATTTGAATCTTTTTTGACATTTAACTTATTTTCATATGTCAGATGTTTGCATCCTGACACATTCCCCCTTCTCGGAAAAGACAAAAGAAATGAACTCAACCCCTAATGAGTTTAAGCGTGGGTGGTTTCTCTCATTTGGTTACAGGAAATCTATGGACATAAAATTCTTATCAATACAGTATTACAGAGTTCAACAATGGATCATACATTATAATAGTTACAATGAGCAAATTTTTCAGCTGTTAAAAGTATCACATGAAATGTTACAAAATTTGATGTATTTTTCTGTTATCACTCTATGCCTTATTAAATTGACCATTCACTGCCTAGTAATGTGGCAAGCATCTAGGACTTTTTCACTTGTTGGTTATTATTATTATTTTATTTCAAAAAAAATTTCGTTGTGTTCTTCAAATTATCTTCTTTTTATTTTCTTGCGGCTGTTTTATTATTATTGGTTTATTGGTTTGTATGGGTGATTTCTCTCAACTAAATTTTCTTTCAATTTTACAAAGTTTTCAATTTCTATTACTTTAAAATTATACAACATTTTTGAAATTTTCTTAAACTTATACATTTTCAATTTTTCTTAAAATTATACATTTTCAATTTTTCTTAAAATTATACATTTTTTTTAAATATTTCTTTTCTTTTATTGTCACCATTTTGACAATCCTTTCCCCCTCCCAGAAGAGAAAGAAAATTCTGAACACAGTAACAATGGTGTTGGCTTCTCATGGTACCACGTACCAAAGCACAGCACGAAATTACATAAGCAAAACAATGAATTTTCCAACATCTTATGGTTGTTTACCAACCATCCGTGGTGATCAATAGTACAAGGTACTTTTATTGATTCAACACTAAATTTACACAATTACAATTCAACAATTTTCTGTAGTTGTTAAGCAACTACCGTGTTGATCAATAGTACGGAGTACTTTTAATGATTCAACACTAAATTTACACAATTTTAACAATTTTACAAATACAATTATATTGTGGTTGTTGACCATCCACCGTGTTGATCATTGGTACAGGAGTACTTTCAATAATTCAACACTAAATTTACACAATTTTACAACTACATTTAGATATTTAACAATTAGACAGACAACTCTGGGAAAAACCTATTTGAGCGCCACTTGCTTTTTGTCTCCGGGTATGCAAGAAACCCAATGTTAAGAGAATGCAACATTCTTGTAAAAAAACAAAAAATATGGGCTCTCAGGTAGATAGCATAAGGCTATCGCCTCCACCCCGACAGTTTAATAATTACAGTATTCAAGTTTTGTTTCGCTTAAGTTTTATCAACCACCTGTAGTCCCTTGATGTAACATTTCTTCGTGAAGTGATCAGTTTCATTTTGGAAATATTCATAAAACGACAATTACGATGCTGGGTCAGCCACTTAAGACAACTGACACAGCCGCAAGTCAGGGATTGAAAAAACCAAGCAATAGAGAAAATTTAAAGAGGGATTCCAAAGACTGCAGCCTGCCCCCGCAGAGTCCGCAAAGCGCGCCCCGGCGCGACTCCCCGAAGCGCCAACTCTCGGTGGAGAGTTGCGGGTTTGGATGTCTTGGTATTTTGAATCAACATGTTTTCCATTTTGTGCATTGTGAAAGTGAAAAAAAAAAATTTTCGAAAAGAAAAAAATTCGAAACGCTCGACAGCAAGAATTTTCAGGGGTAATTCTTGTCAATTGCTGATGAAAGAAAAGATTTCGGAAAAGGAAAACGCAAAAGCGAAATTTTTTCGAAAAACTTTTGAAAAAACGGAGTGACAAATTTCGAAAAAATTCGACGGCAAGAATTTTCAGAGGTAATTCTTGTCAATTACTGATGAAAGAAAAGCTTTCGGAAAAAGAAAACGCAAAAGCGGAATTTCTCCGAAAAACTTTGAAAAACGAAGTGACAAATTCGAAAAAATTCGAAATGCTCGACGGCAAGAATTTTCAGAAATAATTCTTGTCAATTGCTGATGAAAGAAAAGCTTTCGGAAAAGGAAAACGCAACAGCGGAAATTTTCCGAAAAACTTGAAAAACGAAGTGACAAATTTCGAAAAAATTCGAAACACTCGACTGCAAGAATTTTCAGAAATAATTCTTGTCAATTGCTGATGAAAGAAAAGCTTTCGGAAAAGGAAAACGCAACAGCGGAAATTTTCCGAAAAACTTTGGAAGACGAAGTGACAATTTCGAAAAAAATTCGAAATGAGAAAACTTTGATTTTGTGTTTCTGAATTCTCACAATTTTCTAAAGGTGATGCAGTATCTCCAAAAGTTTTAAAAGTTAGAACAGAATATTTAAAAATTTTATATTTTTTTTTTTTTTGCGCAAATGAAGTTTTTCCACTGGGCGAATTTAAATTTTCATTTCTTTTTCAATTTAAGAAACAATTTGTGAAAAGAATTTAAAAGGATTGATTCAAAAAGAAATTTCAAAAATTTCCGCACAAGTTGCGAAAACCGTGTGATGTCGGCTTTACTAACTATCGTGTGATGTTGGCCTTATAATTTGACGGTTACTTTGTTTGCACGTAAACAACCTTTGAAACAAACAGATTTACATCAATAATAAAACCTCTTCAACAATCCACACTGCACAACACAAACACGCAACACACTTGGGCGCAAGTGTCACGGTACAAACTTAAAACTCCAATGATCACTCAGGGTGTGGTTATGACGACTCTTTTGCCTGGGCCGGCTAGCTCTTTCCCAGGGCCGTGATCATTCGAAATCCCCGTGGTGTTGTGTGATGTGGGCACTGTGAATAGTTCGGGAGAGGACAAATAAAGAACAGAATATTTTCAGTTATAATCCAATCTATTGAAAAATGGTTATTGTTTACATAAAACTCAAACAGATACAAGTACTATCTAAAATGTTCTACTGTAACAAAGATGAATAGGTTAAACTAGGCGTTGAGAGAAAGCACCCCTGTGTATGTCTATAAATAAAAGTGGGAGAAGTTAGGTTACATAATGATGAAGTTCCGGGGCTCCAGGCGAAGGCCTGGTAAAGGGTTCTCCTATATGGCTAGGCGCTCTATGCACGTTCTTGTTGATCACAAGTTAGGTCGTGGCGGAACCGAGGAGGCGGTCGCCTCGGAGCCCTTCCTTAGCCTCTGAATCAGGAGGACTGGGGTTTAATGGAGAATAGTGATAATTTACCCAAACGTCCGTTGTTCACAATGGAGTAATCAAACACTGCGCCGTTAGTCCGACAACGCCCTGAAGGCCTCGTGTCTTTGTTGCTGGCACTATGGACACTGTTCTATCGGCTCCCGGGCACCTACCCTGCTTTCGGCACTTGATCAGACACTCATCGTGTCTTTTCCAGGCACTTTATACAATTTTTGGTATTTTATGTTATTTAAACTTGTAGAGCGTGAATCGACGTGTCCTATTGGCACGCCATTGCAAAACGGAAAGAGAAAGGGGCACATATTTTACCGTTCAATTTAGCATTTTTTAGGTTGGTGTTCCTTACTTGCCCACAGTATTGACAACATTGAAGCTAATTATTATTTGTGGTTTTTGCTTATGGCGGGGAATTTGAATCTTTTTTGACATTTAACTTATTTTCATATGTCAGATGTTTGCATCCTGACAACAGCTTGTGCCTTTTTCAAATAAATATAAACAAATACAAAAATAATAATAAGATTTTTATTTATAATTTTTCATATTGTACATGTCTATGTTAAAAAATACCACGGATAGTATACAGTTCAATACATGTATATGTGTGTAGTGCATTGTATATATGTGTATCGTCGCGTTAGTACCCATAATACAAGATTCACATCTTAGTTTGGGACTAGCTCGGTCTGTGTGAATTGTCTATACATGTTAAATTAAAAAAAAAAAAAAAAAAATATTGTAAGGATTATTGTAAGTATATCTTGATACTGAATTATTGTATGTTTTAGTTATATACGGAGTATTTCAGTTATTTTTCTATCCTTGTTTATAATTTCTTTTTAATTTTAACCTCACCGGCAAACAACTTTGACAACAATGCATGATTCGATTAAATGCTAGCTGTCAAATCGACTGCTATCAAAGTAATATCTGTTTAAGTTCAAGTCTTGATTTTGTATAAATAAAGGCATTTATAAATATTTAAAAAATATACATACAATTTTTTGAATGATACATATATTTTTTAAATGGCTAAAAATATTTTTATTTGTATAATTATCAAAAATATACTTTTTAGTTACTTTAATGGCTGTTTCCGTAAATAAATGTCAGTTTCATTTCATAATATTTACATTGTATCCATGGATACGCACGATCAAATTCGACTCAGCTAAGCATTGTAAATTTTCGTTGGTGAATACCTATCTACCTACGTTGAGGAATGCTGAGGGAGATTTAAGCTGATCGTTTGCTCAGCTGATCGTTCGCTCAGTTTTTCTTGGTGAATACAGGCGTATATGAAATAGCGGCGACACGAAAAAATCACCTCAATTTATATTGTACATTAGAGATATTTTTTTGTACTTATTTTCGAATAGATATGTCTTTTATTATTTGACAGTGAATATTAGACACTAGCCGTGTAACCCCACAGAGGTAATTTGGGTGCAAATCAAAGATGAGGTTTCGGCGAAGAATAAAACTTCTTGAGGTTAAAATTTTATTCGAGAATGCGATTCGCAATGTGAGAAGTGGAAAATTGGAGCAATTGTTTAAAACACGTGATTAAAGTAGAAAAAATAATTTGGATGCCAGATGGAATGATGGATGATGCTTTCAACCAATTCGTGATAAATGTTGGAAACACGTCCGATTCCTCATCTCTCTGATTAATTGTTTCTTTTTTTTAATTTAGTTGAAATTTTTTTATAAATCTTTTTTTGCTAAATTCCGACATACAGTAATTCCTCAAATTTCTTTTATAAATTAAGATACACGCACTTACAAAGTAAATATATGTTATATGAAAACTGGGCCGATTTAGTCTATAAAATTTGTTATTTTTACTTTTTAGTTCTATTAATTATTCTATGTTCTCACATTTTTAATGTTTTTTCGTTTTGCTATAATTATTTTTGTGTTGACACTTTGTTAAGGTATTTAATTAATTATTCTATGTTATCGTATTAATAATGTTTTTTGTTTTGCTATAAGTATATATATTATGTCACGTTGACATGTAAAATGTTTTAATCAATTATTTTATTACCTTTCTAAAATTTTGTTCCACGTATTACTTAAATAACACTAATTTAAGAGTCCAATCAGTTAGGTACCTGAGTCTGCCCAAAAATAATCTTCAAAAAATTTAAAATGAAATATAGCAAAACAGCCTCTTTTTTGTGAGGACTTTCTGGTAAAGCTTTTTTAGATTTTGTTACAGCTTTCCGCAATGTTTGGATACATTTGTAGGAACCCAGTGGAGATATAGGCAAATGAAGTGAGCCCATCTGCTTTTTCTTGGCTCGATAAATCATTTTTCTGATTCTTTCCTTTTGCTTTCTTAACTATAGGGCCTCAGTGTCTCCCAAAATATTAATTTTCGCCTGCATTCTTCTCTTCGAATCCCTTTCTTTTTCCTTTTCAAGAAAAAGCTTCCATTTCACCGGGTCAGCTGTCAACTTTTCCCTACTTTTTCGTTTTCTATCAGCTGCGTTCATTTCTAAAAAAGTAACATTTAAGTGATAAACAATGATATAATAATAAAATGTAACATTATAAAGAACTAAATTGCAATAAAAAGAAACAAAACATAATGTAATAAATATCCTATTAGAATATTGTGACGGGTGGGACATACTTTCAAACTGTTCTAAATCCTATATTAACGTATTCATCACACTACAAATATGTCTAATTTATTGCCAACAATCCTGATGTTACTTTAGAAAAGTTTCATATCAATACATGCTCATATGACATACTAGTTTAAAAAATATATGTTTTTCTGTGACGGGTGGGACATGCATGTGTGACATATTGTAAAATCTATAAAAGTATGTAGAACTTACCTTAAAAACACGATATTTTACCACGATAATCTTGACACTTTCTTTTATAAATTCACCTGTCGTCAAATGTTATAAATGAAAAATGGCCGAAATACAGTGTTGCCAAATTGGGGATAAAAATGTGACCAGTACAGAAAATCGCCACTTCTTGTTTCAAAGTATGCAAATAATTACCATTTATACACACATATATACATATTTTTAATTAATGGGTATTTCAGACATATTACTACAAGAAAAATGTAAAATGAAACTTATAAGCCTTAACTTAAAATTCGATGACTTGGTCAGATTTGGTATTCATTTCCATGGAATCGCCCAAAAATATTAATCAAATCATTTAGTAAAATAAGATTTTTTTGTATAGGTACCTATGTATAATCATAAAATTTCGATAAACGGTCCCTCATGTTTCAGTTTGTAATAAATATTTTTTTTAATTCAATAATTTTGTATAATCCAAAGGGTTGTGTATTGAAACTGAAAATACATTATAATAAATTACCTATATTGAAAAAAACACACTGTTAAATTTTCACATATAAAAAATCTGAAGCGTTTTCGTCAAGTTATCTCGACATTATTGAGAGCACTACAATAAAGATAATCTTAAAACAGTATGTTTTTTTTTTATATTACAAAATTACAATATTTTTATTATGCACACTGGGCAATTTCTATCCAGTATCTATTCTGCGAGCGGCCCATCTGATCACGTTAACATCACGCATTTCTAATGTTATTGTCGAGTGCATGGATAGAAAGACTGAATTATAATTCATTGCTGGATGGAATATTGTTGTATTAATTTAAAAAATCATTGTCAAAAGGGTTAATTCAATTTTATTTTTAATTAAACTCATAAATTAACTCTCTAGCTTATTACTACCTTACAAAAATATACCACTGTTATCGGACACAAATAATTATACCGAAATATTTGGTAATAGGTATATAAATTTTCATCAAAATACATTTAAGGGTTGTCAGCTATTACAAGACGACTGAATATTGCGTAATTTAGGAAGTATCCTTTTTTGTGCAATTGCAAAAAGCTTAATTGTTTTTAACAATTCATATAAAAATATTATGTACCCAATTACTAACTGTGTACCTTAAGACTTGCAAATACAAAGCTTTATGGATTGTAAAAATAAATAAAAAATCGTTATTGAAATACCATTGAGATAAAAAGACAACGAAGACAATAAATACAAAGACCTGACCTAAAACAAAGAAATGAAACAAATGTGTAATAATTGTTAATGGAGAAGAAAGGATATTTTTTTTACTATAGTTTACAGCAAAAAAAACTGTTTTGTGGTTACGCAATTTAGCATCCACTAAAAAAATAGTTCATCTATTGTAAAAATGTAAACCTATTATTAAAAAATATGCTTTAGCTGTTTTGAAAAACAGAAGAATAGTGTACTGTTATTATTGTCTTACAGTTAAAAAAACTTTTTATTATTATTGAATTATTTATTTATCCATTATTTCTGTACATTCATTACAATACAAACCATTTAATAGAGAAATGCATTCTTAAATACAATAAATATAAATAGGCAGATTTCTTCTTCTCTTCTAAATAACCCAAAAATTAATAAATTACTTATTATATTATTTTAAAATACCTACTATCGGTGCGGCATTAAGTGATACTCATAATACCTGTAAGTTTTACGGCACGTAGAAAAATAGATAATATAAAGTTCGTCGGTAGCCTGGAGGTAGAGTCTCGGCCTTCAGAACAAGGGGTCCGCGGTTCGATCCCAGGTGCCGGCAAACTCCCCTTTCACGGCACAAGCTTTTAGCTTAGTGTGAAAGGTGTATAAGGTTGTATTTGGGTTTATAACAAATCCAGATAGGTATATCTTTTTTTTAAAAAAAAAAAAACCCCACCAAGAACTAAAATGTTACAATTTGACTAGTCATATTGTAATATGCCGGAATGCACGTTCGTCATTTTATAATATGCCTGCCGTTTGTAAACGGACGGATTCTTCAAAACGACTGCGACATATACACCTTCTTTTCCATGTCCTATGCACACATATATACACCTTCTTTTCCATGTCCTATGCATACATATATGCACCTTCTTTTCCATGTCCTATGCATACATATATACACCTTCTTTTCCATGTCCTATGCATACATATATACACCTTCTTTTCCATGTCCTATGCATACATATATACATCTTCTTTTCCATGTCCTATGTATACATATATACACCTTTTCCATGTCCTATGCATACATATATACATCTTCTTTTCCATGTCCTATGCATACATATATACACCTTCTTTTCCATGTCCTATGCATACATATATACATCTTCTTTTCCATGTCCTATGCATACATATATACATCTTCTTTTCCATGTCCTATGCATACATATATACATCTTCTTTTCCATGTCCTATGCATACATATATACATCTTCTTTTCCATGTCCTATGCATACATATATATACACCTTCTTTTCCATGTCCTATGCATACATATATACATCTTCTTTTCCATGTCCTATGCATACATATATACATCTTCTTTTCCATGTCCTATGTATACATATATACACCTTCTTTTCCATGTCCTATGCATACATATATACACCTTCTTTTCCATGTCCTATGTATACATATATACACCTTCTTTTCCATGTACTATGCATACATATATACACCTTCTTTTCCATCTCCTATCCATATACACATACATCTTTTTTCCATGTCTTATGCATACATATATACACCTTCTTTTCCATGTCCTATGCATACATATATACACCTTCTTTTCCATGTCCTATGCATACATATATTCATATTCTATTCGGTAAACCTTTACCACTGACGAGCGATACAATACAGTATCTCGTTCTTGCATGTTTTTTCAGTTTTATCGTTCAGTATAGGAATTTGAACTGTTTCACGATTTCGTTCAGTGATATTTCACAAATTTGCCACGGGACGATTGGTACCCTTACATAGGTTTTCAAAAATTTTTCGCCCTCTGAAATTTAACACCCTGGACATATGCCCAATCTGCCCCTTTACAGTCCAGGGCTGGTACTTCCATAAAGATATATTATGGCCAATTCTGAATCATAAAATAGTTTAGTTGCACTAACTAAGTCAACTAAGTGTGAGAAGATAGTCGAGTCATGATAATTAGTTCTAATTCGTATTCACAGTTTTCCGTACTAATTTAGTTCATTAGTTCATTTTGACACCTTAGTACAACTATAAATTTCGAGAATCTGTGGATTTCGTATTCAGAATGAAATTTTAGTTGACATCATCATCATCATCATCATCGCCCTCAACGCTCCTCTCGGGAGCACAGGGCAGAAACCAGCCAACTTTAGTTGACAGCCGACGACTAAAATAAGTTGGATTTGGCAGAATTTTATTCGCGACTTTTAATGTGCGAATATTATTAGTTGCTGTCATTTTACCGCAGAATATTGGTATATTTTGGAAGTGTTAAGTTGTTTTTTCAATTAAAAGTAAAAATTTATATTTTTAGGGCAACTCTTAGCATGTATAAATTGTAAAATTACACCACCACCGACGCAAATACGAACGCCAAAATATGTCGGCAAATCTGACATTTCACAATTTTCACGCGCGACAACTATTAAATTGTTGCCAGAAGTGTAAATCAGAACGTGAAAAACATTTTGTATTGCGGCATCACTGACTAATATTAGTTTGTCCCATAGATTTTACCGTTTGCACTTGGTGGTTAGTTGTTTATAGTTCATAACTAATGCTGAATACTACGTAATAACTAATATTAATCAACTTTTTAGTTAGTTAGTTCATTAAGATTCAGAATTGGCCCTATTATCTTCTTTCCCTAGTCCTAGTTGGGTCAGGTCAGGAACCTGAGATTAAATTAGAATATTTTGATATCAAGTGTCTTGATAGATAGATAGGTAGCTGTGTTTTATTTTGTACATAACTACACAATATGTATAATTATATAGGATGCAGTGCATTATAATAATATTACCTAATATATTTTAATATTGTTGCGCTGCGAGTGTAGTAGGTAGGTGAGTAGGTATTTAGCATTCCTTATTCGCACATCCGCTACCTACATCCCGCTTCTCCTCAGCTCCCCACCCACCTACCTTCCCCGTAGCACGAGTACTGGACGCGAACCACCAGCCAGAGGGACGCAACTCTAGTTTTGCGAATACTTCGCGTCCTGCGAATAATCTTTTATCGGATTACTCCGTGTGCTAGAATTATGATCCGAAGGGGCTATATTCTAGTATGGCCTTGCGAAGGGGTATATTTTCGACGTTTCGTAGTCATGGATTAATATTTGTATGTGACATAAATTGAGATAAAATTAACTAAAAAATAGAGAGCAAGGAATACATATAAAATATATCATATAAAATAGGTACAAGAATATGTAATAATAAGATAACAAGGTGATACATAAATCCCATATAAATACAGTAGTAGATAATAATTAAACTGGGTATTCAATAAGAATGGTTGAGGAATATAAAAACTTGGATGCAACTGCTCCAGTGCTCCTTTATTCAATTCACTTGAGCGGATTTATTATAGCTGTAGTTGCTATGTTAATGTTTTCTGTTCGGAGGCTATGTAAGGGCACTTGAAACTTCATTGAATAATTATTATATTTAGCCATATAATTATGTGGGTGGGTCAGGTGAAGCATGCTATGTATGATTTGGCTGTAGAATGTGTAATTCTTGCTTTTGTTGAGGGTGATATGTCTTCTCTTCTTAATAGATTATTGCACATCAGCTAGTGTTAGCCTGTTAGCTCACCGGTTATTGCTGGTGTTATTCTGGCTGATTTCGAGGTGCTTGAGTGTGCGGCCAGGTGTTCAGAGGGGATTGGTTACAATTTTAATCAACTCGTGATCTTTACTACTTTTTGTTTTTCAAATATAAATGGCGTGTTTGGGATTTGGGTAGGGCTAGTAGATTTGTCTACAGATTTTTCCCCAACGTCCGGGTGAGAATGAAGCGAAAATTCATTGTGCTGGACTAGACCATCCTGCTTATCACGAGTCATGGAGAATTCAGTAGTACCTATATCGTGTCGTGCTTAGGTATGTATATTATAAAATTGTGAATAACATGAGTGATAGATAATATATGTATTGTGATTGCAGAATTGAGAGATGACGCTCAGTATTGAGTGGAGAGTTACTTAGTTATGCAAGCTAGAAATTTGAATGTTTACGAATATTCAACGATTTGTAGAGATTAAGACGAGAGCAGAGCAGGGTGACTGACCCTCGTGTCTTACCCCGTATTCTTTGTGGTAGTACTTCTGTATGCTTGTGCTGAGCTTAATATTTTTTTGTTTATAGTTGGTACTTGCATAGGTATGCATTACGTTCTTTAATGGAGTTGTTATTCAACTTCCATACAAACAAAATGTAACGCATCGCCTAAAATAAATTATTTAAATTTGAATGACTATACTAGTATAGAAATCGATAAAATCATAAAATGATATTCTAGACTTATCATACAATTATGAACATGCATTAATTGCATTTTTTTTCAGTGTCTATAGAGAAATTCTCCCTTGACGATGTGAAATTTTTAGTTCGTTACATTCTTTAAGAGGAATCTGAATTCATAGTAATTCTAGTAAGTAGGTACCTACCTGCCTACGTATTATACTGCTCACTTTAAGCAATAAGTAGATGGGTAGGTTAGGTAGGTACCTACGTAAGATTATTATGATAATACAGGTCTTTTCTTGTTTTTTCTTATTTTACATGGAGAAATGGTTTGTTTGTGTATATTTCATGTATTGACTGTTTACAGTGAAGTTTTGTCTTGTTATGATTGTGATTGTGTAAATGTAGGAGATGAATGCTTTGGTAATTGTGTATATATGTATGTAAAAATTATAATTTATTAAAGAAATAAATAAATAAAACAGGTAGGTATGTTGTGATGGTGAAATAGGCATACGGCGGGGTGCGGGGAAAGTTGGTGATCACTTGGAATGTTTTTAATTGTGTATTTATCTGATCTTCCCTGTTTACTCCGTGCTCCGACGCGACGTCCCGTCAAATAACTTGCGTACCTACATACAGTGTGTATCAGGCCCCCTAGTCAAAACACATTTTAGCGTTATGAAGTCGTTCGACTACAAACGAAATTACGACAATCTACCTACATGTACCATATAATTATGCGTTATTGTTGCAATTATAGTCGTAATTTCGTTTGTAGTCGAACGACAAGTGACGCTAAAATGTGTTTTGACTAGGGCTGCAGGTCTTATTTGGAATACTGTATAACTAAATGTAAAACTTGTCAAATACATACATACATATCGATGGCTTATTTCTATAGGGAGACAAGTCGAAAAACATGATTTTACACAAATCGCATTTTAAGTTTTAGCCAAAACTTAATCTACGATATCTTCGCAAAATAAAAAGCTAACCTACTAATAACTTCGCAATTTATTTGTAAAAAGTGTTCTAATTATTACTAACATAATTTCAATTCATTTCGATAATCAAAAAAAATATAAAAATTAAAAATATGAAGGTATTCAGACTTAACTCCCCATAAAATCGTACGTCTTGGTAATTATATCAATTCTATAAGGAGACATCTCAAATGTCTCCGTATAGAAGTAGATTTTTGTCCTACTTTATACAGAGAAAATCGTATGTTTTTAGTTGTCTCCTGCTGTCAATTTGCACTTGAAATTTGATGGAGGAAAACCTTTAGATCAGAGGTTCCCAAACTTTTTTTCTCATAGACCACTTTCAAAAATTTGCTGGTAGTAATATTTCAAATATTTCATATTAGAAATATTTCAAAAATTCCTCGGTTTTCTTACAGAATATTTTCTAACAGCCTTTTTCTATAATGTAACGGGTATTTGTACCGACTATTGTTGATGTCATTATCTGGTGCTTTTACCGAATATCCGGTACTTTAACTATGGATTCGTGGACCCCCTCTTACGACTTGTGCACCCCCATTTTTTAGTCACGCCATCGTAGATCCCCGTCGAGTCTCCCGTGGACAACTGGGGGTCCACCTGGACCACTTTGGGAATCACTGCTTGAGATGATCAAGAAAACCACACTGAAGAGGATACAATATTTAATTTAGTATATTTTTATACATAATGCTTATCATCCCAAGTAGATTCATTATTTTTGAGCAATGATGGCTTGTTGATTCACCAATTTACTATTCATTCTACTATAGATTAAACAAACATGTGAGAGACCTCTTTTGATTTCTCAGGTCATTATAATTTTTTAGTTATTTAGTTAAGAGTTATATTCATACATACTATTACATTTTTAATTTCAATTAAAATTCAATTTCAATTAAAAATGTAATATGGAGAATTATACAAAATCAACGATGATGTTTTTTTAAAGATTGGCCTATTTATAGAATATTTTTTGTATAAATTTTCAAATTCAAACATCGATTCTGAAATTTCAATTTTGAAAAATTCATGGATAAGAATTTTTATAAATTTGAAATGAATAGGTACAATACCTAATACCTAAAAAATAAATTAGTTCCTACATATATTACATACAGCAGATAATTTGTATACAAATCTGAGTTAAGTATAATTGATCAACAAAAATGAATTTTATTTTTTACACTATACGATGACACACTTGAACAATTACGGAAGTTTGTAAAGAGATTAAAAATATTAATCATTCATTGATTCTTAGACGGTACGAAGTTCGCTGGGTTAGCTAGTTGCATGATAAATTACAGATTTATTAGGATACATCCTAGATGTCTCCCTATAGAACTAACATATATCACAAATCAGTACTAATTTATCAATTCTATAAGGAGACATTAGACTTGTTACCCTATAGAACTGATTTTTTGTAAAATTTCTATTATTTCCATATGGAGACAAAAGTATTTCAGCTTTCAGTAAAAGCATATTTGACTTGTTTCTCTATTGATATATGTGCAGACCATCTTTAAGAAATTATTTGCATCATTAACTCAATTTTGATATTTTTTGACTTGTCTCCCTATAGAAATAAGCCATCGATATGTATAACAAACATCAAATAAAATAACTTGTAGGGAGGTACAAATTGAGTATTACGAAATTTTTTATTTTTTTATTTTCAATTGGTTTTAGATCATTATTAAAAAAAATACGATTTTCAGCAATTGATGATTCTTCAACATTATTTGGGAATAACTTTTCTATTTTTGAAGAGGAAACACTATGAAAGCTCATTTTTAAATTTAGGTAATAAACAATAAAAAAAATTTAACACTGTATAACTTTCACTAATTAAGTAATATATTGCTTAGAAGCTTTTCTCAAGCCTCAATTATTTATAATGTTTAACGTTTTGTTGTTTTTTGTCTTTTGTCATTAGTTATAAGATATTTATTACTGAGGATGGTCGTATGTCCGAAAAGCTTCCAAGCAATATATTAATTAGTGAAAGTTATAGTGTTTTATTTTTTATTACCTAAATTTAATATTTGGGAAGGTTGCTTGTCGTCGTTGCACATAGGTATGTGTTAATTGTTGCAATATGTTAGTTTTTACTTCATTATGATCAATGAGCATGAATGATGTTTATATGTGTCATAGATATTATGTAAAGTGAAATAAAAACAATAATATTATTCAATAAACGAGGCCGAGGGTTGCACTTACCTGATTACAGTATTAGCTTAGATTTGTATTTTGCATAGTAGCTTTGAGTAGGGGAGTTGAGTCGGGTGTGAGGGGGGGGGGGGCAAAGCCGAATGGGACATTCATTTCATTACTCAGTATCCCCCCTCCATTCAGCACACATCACTATAATAGTCTACCTAATACATAGTTTAGTATTGGTAGTAGAGTCTGCCTGACGGGCAGTGTGTACCTACGTGTAGAGTGCACGGTGCACAGTGATACAGTGTCAGTGTGCGAGTTATTGTTGCCGGTGGCGGTTGTACGAGTGACTACAGTACAGTGCCTATATTGTAATATAATACTGTATTGTGAACTCACCTGGTCTTAAGTAGATACAGTATTGATACCTTCTCTTATACAATACGGTGGTTGGTTTAGTAGTTGATAGTCCGTGCCGGGGTTACGTCGGGTCACTACACCTCTCTTCATATTGTTGTGATCTTCATGTTACATGTTGTCTATCCGTCGCGTCGGTTAATAAATAGTAACAGTGCATTGTGTTGTGTTTAAAATGAATCATAGGTAATTATTATTATTATTATTATTTGGAGAGGATTACCAGATACGTATACAGTAGTAGGAATACCTTACCTACATACAGTGACAGTGTTGTGTTGTGTTGTGTTGTAGTGAGCTAATACATAATATTATAAATGTACATGGTTAATTAATATCTAATCCAGATGGGTAGGTGAGTGAGGGTGGTATAGTGGTGTGGTGCGGCATACAGTATCATGTGGAAGGTATTTACATACAGCTACTACTGTACTGTATTAGGACTACATGATGTGCAATCCTATTTGTTTATCTCCTAACTGTCATGTTATCCACTTGGACTGTAGATGTAGAGTTTCACTTCCTTTCATAGCCAGATGATGACGGACTGCTTGGTGAGGGCATGTGTTGTGTACAATGTAAATACATAATATACCTATGTATGTATCATTGATGGAGACACGAAACCCGTCACCGAGTATCTTCCTACCTCTATATATATAAACAAAGTCTGCACTTACCTGTGTCCCTGTCCCTGTCCAGAGGCCTGAGTCAACAACACACTTTCGTCTCACGTTCCCGCTCCGCTAGCGTTCGGGTGCAGACGATGGTGCGCCAAAGTGTTAAAATTCTTAACTATTGTGTATCTTAGCAACGAAATTGACACTTGCTTGCAACATCGTCTGCACCCGAACGCTAACGGAGCGGGAACGTGAGACGAAAGTGTGTTGTTGACTCAGGCCTCAGGTGTGGACCGTTGCCGGCTGATATTGAATCATCGCGATAAATTATACATCCATATACCTATTAATAATATTATGTATAATAATTGTTATATTATATTCACGATGCACTCGCCTATGTGTGTGTGAGGGTGTGTGTGTGTGTGTGTGTGTGTGTGTGTGTGTGTGTGTGTGTGCGCGCGCAATACAATCAACAGTTTATATTTATTAGGTAGGTACCTACACATCCTATTACCTACTTAATGCATCTTATTAGGTACCTATGTATTACCTGTATAATTATAAAATATGTGTGGACACTTTCTAACTTAGAAAAAGAGGGAGAGGGAGATAAGTACCTACGTTGTATACATAGATGGGTAACCAGCAGAGTGCACTCTTCCCGCGTCTACTCAGTTTCGTGTACTATAATATCGTGTTGTGTATAATACTGACAATCTACCTCTATATTAGGTATATTATGCGAGTGTATTATTATACAGTAGGTACCTACATACTTTATTACGTTATCGGTTTGTCCTGTAATGCCTCGTCCTCGTGGTACCTACTCTACAGTATACAGGTACCTACCTACATTTATGTGTGTCTGACTGAAACTGTAATTTGCCTACAATACCTATGTAATAATAAATTATAATGCACCTATGTTTGTATAGAAAACAGAGAGAGATATTTATTTATTATCCAGAGGATACGCACACATAATTATACTGTAATAACTATGTGAACAGTAATGTACCTACCTGTGCGGTGTAATCAACTGTAGGCTGTAATAATATCTAATAATAATAATATATAGGTACATTCATACCCTATAACAACATAGTATGTACGTACATACATACCTACCTACATGTTGTTACATATATATATAACACACACACATACATATACATATAATGGGGAAGCCACTGTGGGAAAAAATAACGTTCATATTATGTTCATATGGTGTACCCTCCCCGCGCCAGGTGCTCCCCAGTTCCGCACCGCACCTCACTTCTGCCATCTTCCCTTCCCTTGCTTTCGTATCCCTATTTTGAGCAATGCAATACTGTACTTTGTGTTTCGGTAAAGAATAGATTTCTTACTCTTTTCTGTTAGTTTTCGTGTGGCCTGCAAAAGACAAGTGGTAGTAAAAATATAACGAATTTAGGACATTTAACATCTTCAATTCAATCAGGGATTAGGAACGTCAACTACTTGTTAATCAGCCCCCCCCCCAGATATTAGTTGGGGGATCTCCGTGAAGCGTTCAATGTGCTTATAGTGTTGTGTTATGTATGTAACTAGGTATACAATATATCGTACATAAGAAGTAAGGTTACGAGTAGGTATACAGTACACGCTTAGGCACGTCAGGAATGTGGTGACTGGTGGCAAGCAGAGTAGTGACAGACAGGAGATATAATAATATGTATGTATGTACAGTGCACTGTAGCCTCTAGGTGCTTACCCGCAGATAGTTATAATATACCTACCTACCTATGTAATAAGTAATAGGTACTGGTGGTGGACTATGATAAAGTTACATCGTCCCTAGCACAGCACAGCACATCACGTAGCAATGTATTTACTGCACTGCTGTGGGACGGATGCAGTTCATACAGGCAGATATAGTCGATCATATATACACACATTGTGGGCGTCGGATTCTACTGTGATGATGCAGAATTTCAAAGTTGAGATTGTTAGGAGTGTTTGTTCGTAGAAAGATGTAAGATGTAGAAGGTGTCTTGTCACAGTCATGTTCTGTGGAGAGATGAGACGTGCAGCGCAACCGGAGGGAGAGAGAGGGGGAACCGGTCTCTCGCAAGGCCACCTCTGCTGACTATACACTGAGTAGGTACCTACCTACATACATACGACTTGAGAATAGTGCCCACTATACCTACCCACTGATCACTCTAATACCTACCCAAGAGAGAGAGAATAGGCACCTGCGCATCATACCACCATTATAGATACTCACTAGTAGTGACCTGGACCATGTTCTTTTTCGCAGGTTGACGTTGTTTAGTGCTTGTTACACTGTGGATTTATCAGACATATAGGCTTAATAATAGTAATTGCGAACAGCTGTACATTCCATATAATAATTACCCGTAAGTACAGAATAGTATTTGGTGTAGTGTAGTGTAGTGTAAAGATCCAGTCAATCGCCATCCACCTAGCACCGGGCAGTCAGGCACGCCGTGTGCCGTGTAGAGGATGAGGTGCGTGTGGAGTAGGTGACATCGTCACAAGTGGCAGTCTCCAGTGAACAACAACAGGCGAAATGGGGAACCTGCCCTCAGCGCCACACGAGCCTTTGCAGGGCCGGATGGGCCCCGCAGCATTCCAGAGGGTAATTTAATTTATTATTTATTGATTGGCTGATTGCGCTTGAGAATGACAGGTTACCTGTTGAAACCTTGGTCGCAGGTATAGTAATATTATTAGTGGTATTAGTAAAGTTTTTTGACTCCGAACATTCGTAATTTTATTTCACCTTTTAAGTAATTTGTAATGCGCCGTTTACTCATATAATTTTTAATATATCTATTTAGGTACTGTTCTTTTTTTGACATGTCTTGTGTCTTATTTCAATTTTGTTTTTATTTTATTTTCACAATATTAAAGAATCAAACAGTCATAACATTATATGTTAACAATTAATACACTCAACATGTGGACCAGCGAAGATTCCACTCATACCAGAAATGTCTTAGTCTTAAGAAAAAAGCAAAAGTTTAAATTTTCTAAAAAAGTCAAAGTAAATTTAAAAACAATAATAGTACAATATTTAAAAATAATACAAAAATACAAAAGTAACAAATCCCAAGATACTAGAAATCAGTCTTTCAGTCTCATTACTCTTGAGAAAAAAAGTAAAAGTTAAAATTTTCTAAAAAAAGTCAAAGTAAATCCAAAAATAAAAAATCCAAAAAAAAAATATGTAACCATTTGATTAAAATTGTACCTACCTGTAATCTCAGTTGAGATATATTGTACTCATAATATTCCTGAGAGTGATTTGTAGCATATATTATCTTCTTCTTTCTGTGCCATGTCAGGTCCTCCCGACGTTGGCCATCACTCCGGCGGAAACCTCCCTGTCTTGTGCTGCTCTGAACAGGTCATCCACCGTCCTCATTCCGGTCCACTCTCTAATGTTGCGCAGCCAGGACATCTGCTTTCTGCCAACTCCCCTTCTTCCTTCTATCTTGCCCTCCAATATAAGGCGGAGGAGACTCCACGCAGCAGGTGACCCAAATATGAGACCTTCCTCACTTAAAACAATCGACAACAGCTCTCTTTTGGCTCCAGCAGGGTTACTCTTGACAACATCTAAACACGATCTTAATCTTAATCATACGATGCGCGAAGTGACTATTAGCCAAAAATAAATCGCGCGGTAGCGGTAGCGCGGTGTTTTTGGCCATAGTCCCTTCGTGCGTCGTATGATCAAGATCAAGACTAGATTAAGATCGTATTTAGATTGTGTCAAGAGTAGCCCTACAGCTCTCCTAAGTACTTCGTTGTTACTGACCCTTTCGGTCACATGCCCATATTTTATTAAAAAAATAGGTAGATACCTACATGGAAAAATTGCTTATAACCTCTTCCCGCTAAAAAATCTTGAAGTTAGACACCCCACATGCCTATATTCAAGAAAAATACACGGTAGGTACCTACATGGTAAAAGGTTCTGAAAACCTCTTTCCAATGAAAAATCTTGAAGTAACATACCCCACATGCCCATATTTAAGCAAAAAAAGTGGTAGGTACCTACATGGAAAACATGTTTAAAACCTCCACACAATAAAAAAGTTTGATGTTTATCACCCCAAATGCCCATATTTAATTTAAAAAAATAGGCAGGTACCTACGTGGACAAAAACTCTATTCCCAAAAGAAACCTTAAAGGATTGATGTACACTTTCAAATATTTCATAATGCATATAAAAAATATTACTTGAAAATAAATGGGTACTCAAGGCTAATACTAAGGTATTTTATGTATATATAATGAGTTACAATCCATTGGATTGGTCTGCAACGAGTTTTGACTTATTTCTCCACCCCTTCCTATTCTCAGCTAGTCTCTTCAACTCCATATATGAGCCACAGCTCATGTCCCTCTTCAGTTGGTCCATATAGGCGTCTCTCGGTCGACCTCTGCCATTTCTGCATTCGGTCCTGCATTATTTCGTGTATTATTCTATATTATTTCATCTCTACAACATGCCAAGGCCGGCCGCAGGGTCGATTTTCAGATACTAAATGACCTTGAAATACTTGAGAGTACTGAGAAATGCTAACAAGTCTCAGACTCTGTGAAAGGAAACTCCTGCTCTACTCCTCCATATATTATGAGGCGGGCAACGTCAAAAGAAACGACGTAGTAGACAGGGACCGATTGTTGGTCGGTATAAGCTAACAACCAACCCTTCTTAACGGAAGATGTTGGAAAGGGCACTCTCTTGCCCGGAGGAGCTAAAATCTTCTCAAAGGCGGAGGAACCTACGAGGTCAACGGCATGAGGATGTGGAATGCAAGGGAAGCTACCACATTAAAGGCTCTAGCAGCATCCCAAAGTACCATATTTTATGTACTTATTAAAAAATCATTGTTTATGGATTTTGTACATAATGCTAAATTATTATTCTACAGTATATTTATATTGTAGAATATATTGCTCAATTGATATTCTACAGATAGTTTGGTCATGTGGAACGAATGGAAGAGGAAAGAATGAAAAAAAGGATATACTTGTCTGAAAGGAGGGGTGTGAGGAAGCGCGGGTGTCCGAGAACTACATGGCTTGAACATGTAGACCAAATTCTCAAAGACGGCCGTGTTTTCAGAAATTGTAAGTTGTAAGAGAAATCGACGTGCGTGCATGATAAATTGTAGGACTGGAGGAGGCGAAAGAAGTATGTAGGGACAGATCTAATTGGCGTTCCGTTCTCTCTGCCTACCCCACTTGCGATACGGCGTGAGGATAGATAGAAAGACAGTATAGTTTTCTATGGTCTCGTAATGTCCTCCATTATGAAAATCGCTCAAAATGTCAAAAATATGCAATTTTCATTCGCAAAATTCAGGATTTTTTATCATAAGCAAACACTACATTTTATTAGCAAAATAATCTCCAAATATTTAGTTTCCGTATTATTGTATTTAATGTTACATCCATTTTGAAATTAATTCAATGGAATGAAAAATGTTTGACTACGAATGTCGCTATTTAGTTAATCTTTTGTAAATTTTCATACATTTTCTTAGCAATTTTTGTGACATGGTCTCATTAAAATTGTAATGTATTTGTCAATGTATAAGATATTTAAAATGTTTTTTAGCCTTAAACCTGCCCAGGAGATCGTATAGAGTGTATTATTTTACTTCTGTTTTTCCTAATTTCCATGAGTCCATTAAGGTAATACGAACATACATACCTACCAGAGATGAGTCCATTAAGGTAATACGAACATACATACCAGAGATGTGTAAAATACTTTCAAAAAAGTATTTAAATACAAAATACAAATACTTTTGAATTTTTGTATTTCAAATACAAAATACTAAATACTTTTTCAAAATGGTATTTAAGTACAAAATACAAAATACGTATTTTCAAAATACTTAGGTATTTAAAATACTTTTCACAAATAGTCGAACAAGGTGTAAGACAGGGGTATTCAATATTTCCAGCACTCTTTAACTGTTATATACAGCGAGCCATTGATGAATTGATAGAAGAAATGAAGAACTGGACAAGAGTATAGATAAATGGAGAAAGGGTTGACATGATTCGATATAGCATTGCTTGCAGATGATGAAGATGAGTTGAATAAAACCTTAGGAAGAACTTTCAAAATACAACATAAAAATAAATTAAGACAAAACAAAATGTATGGTTGTTGGAAGAGATGAGGCGACTGCGAAAATTGTCATAAATGGAGTGAGTATCAAGCAGGTTAGAGAATTCCTGAACTTGGGCTGCAGAATAAATCAGGATGGATACTCCGAATCTGAAATCGTATAGGCTACTGTAACATCATATTATATACAGGACTGCTCCAAACCCTTCTTGATCATCTTCAGGTGGTTTTTAATGTTGCCTCCGAATCATTTACAGAGAGAATTAGAGCTGCCACATCACTTCACTACTAATAAGTCTACACTAGCTGAGAGTCTCAGAGAGAGTGGTGTTTAAACTGTGTCTCACTGTCCACAAGGTGGCACACCACCCACTGAGCTGTTCCGTTGACAAAAAATAGAGGCGAAGACTGTGTTCAGCTTCTAATGCCGTGAACAAACTCATAGAATTCAATATTGGAAATACCTCTAAATTTTCAGAAAGGAGAACAGGTCGCAGCGCCAACTGCCTGCAGACAAAGTTGAAAACGCTACCGTTCAAGAGAAATCACAGCGCCGTTCAAGAAAATTTCATCATGGATCATTAAACGGCGTCATGTATAATTTGTTATTATACAGTACAGTTATGTGTGTATATCTCAAATATGGAGTACTCTAATGGAAACGTTGTATTCGTAATTCAACAAATTGACAAAAAAAGACTTACTGAGTGTGAAACAGTGTGACACGTGTGAAAAAGAAGTTTACAAGACATGCAAGAAGGAAGTGCGTGAAGTTGTGAAAATGAAGAAAAAAATGCTTGAAGATGAAGAATGTAAGAAATTGTCTACGTATGCGAGTGAAAATATGAAGATTTTTTGGCAGGAAGTAAAACGAAAGAGGACGGGTTCAAGTGTGAACAGTATGAAAGGGATAAAAGACAAGGATGGATGTGTGTTAGTGAATGATGAATGTGTGTTACGGAGATGGAAGGAGTATTTCGAAGATCTGTTTGAATGTGATAGTACAAATGCAAATGAGTATGACGACATTGAAAGCAGTGTGAATGAAAACGATATGACAGACATGAATGAGATTATGAATGCATTAAAAAAAGCGAAGTGCGGTAAGGCTGTAGGGTATGATTGTGTTGCCGTTGAGCTCATCAAGTCTGGTGGACCGGGGGCTCTCGCGTGGTGTTTGGAGCTTTTCAACGATTGTTGGAGAGAAGGTGTTACACCAGAGGATTGGAGGAGGGCTATCATCTGCCCCCTGTACAAGGGGAAAGGCTCTAGACTTGAGTGCGGGAGTTATCGGGCTATTAGCTTGCTGAGCTCAATAGGGAAACTGTATGGTAGAATTTTGATTGAGAGAGTACGAAAGATAACTGAGTGTAAGATATGGGATGCGCAAGGAGCTTTTTTGAATGGTAGAGGGTGCACCGATCAGATCTTCTCCCTGCGAATGGTTATAGAGAAGTTTCTGGGTAAACACCAGAAGCTTTTTTGTGCGTTCGTGGATTTGAAGAAAGCATATGATCGAGTGGACCGGGAAAGGTTGTGGCGCGTGTTGTCGGAGTATGGGGTGAGCAGCCGGTTGATCCGCGCAATATCTTCACTTTACGTGGGAAGCTCCGCTTGCGTGAGGGTAAATAACACTCTCTCGGAGTGGTTTGTCCTCACCAAGGGAGTGAAGCAAGGTTGTGTCATGTCTCCGTGGCTGTTCAACCTATTCTTCGACTATTGTATGCGACCTGTGAAAGAGATGGATGTGGTGTCGAGCTGAATGGGTTTCGAGTGAATGCATTGATGTACGCAGATGATTTGGTGTTAATGGCTGAGAGTGAAAGGGACTTACAAGAGATTGTTACGTGTGTGTATGATAGTTGCAATTTGAATGGTTTGAAAATGAATGTTATGAAGACGAAAGTTCTTGTGTTTGAAAGAGAGAATGAAAAAACGATTTGCGAGATCAAAGTTGGTGACGAATGTTTGGAGCAAGTAAGTGAGTATGTATATTTGGGAAGTATGTTTACGAGGGATGGAAGATGCGATAGGGACATTGAAAGAAGGAAAGTGGCCGGTGCTAGAGTAAACGGTGCACTTCGACCCATTGTCAGCAATGGCAATGTGTCGAACATGGCTAAAATGCTGGTGCACAGTACCTTTCTGGTACCGTCACTTACGTATGCAAGCGAGACATGGACGTGGTTGAAGAAGGACGAAAGTGGAATAAATGCAGTAGAGATGCGATCGTTGAGAAGAATGGTTGGTAAAACGCTGCGTGATAGAGTGAAGAATGAGGATATTAGAAGAATGAGCGGATGCAAGAAGAGTGTTGTGGACAGAATGCGCGTGAATAAACTACGGTGGTTTGGGCATGTTGAACGAATGAACGAGGCAAGAATGACAAAGAGGATATACTTATCTGAAAAAAAGGGTGTGAGGAAACGCGGGCGCCCGAGAACCACGTGGCTTGATCACGTGGATCAAATTCTCAAGGACGGCCGCGTGTTGAGTAAGAGGAACCGACGTGCGTGTATGAGAAACTGTATGAATGTGGAGGAAGCGAAGGAAGTGTGTAAAGATAGATCTGTTTGGCGTTCCGTTCTCTCTGCCCACCCCGCTTGGGACACGGCGTGAAGGTATAGTATAGTAGACAAAAAAAGCTTGCGTACGCGCAAATCAATTAATGGCAGAATTATTTTGTGTAAAATACAAAATACTCAAAAAAAGTATTTCAAATAAAATACAAAATACTTTTTACGAAAAGGTATTTGAAATACAAAATGAAAATACGTATTTTGTATTTTGTACTTGTATTTTAAGTACTTTTATTTCAAATGTATATACGTCACATCTCTGATACATACCTACATATATATGAACGCACTCAAATATTTATGTGTGGATTTAAAAATAGTTTTAATTACAAAATAATAATATATATAGATTAAGTTGTCAAAAAATACAAATGATTTAAGATTTACTTACTTTACTAACTCAACTATACCTGTCCACTATTGAACATAAGCCTCCCCCATATGTCTCCAGGCATCTCTGTCCTGGGTTTTCTGCAACCAGTCACCAGCGATTCTTCTAATGTCGTCTGAGCAACGTGTTGGAGGTCTTCCTCTATTCCTTTTATCTTCACGAGGTCTCCACTCCGTTACCCTTTTTGTCCATCTTTGATCTTTAAGTCTGGCAACATGTCCTGCCCATGACCACTTCAACCTTGCTACTCTTTCGACAACATCCGTAACTCTCGATCTTCTACGTATCTCCGTGTTTCTAATGCGATCAGAGAGTTTTATTTGTAGCATCGCTCTTTCATGTTCCTTTGAGCTACACCCTTGCACCTAAGCACTAAGGCATAGGTGTCTAAACTTTGACCATACGAGGGCCACATTCCAAAAAAAATATATGCTGGGCCGCACATAAATATTTTTTCAACAAATAGAAATAAAATTAACTATATAAGTACCTAAATGTGGTTCCATTAAAATAAAATAACTTCTTTTTATTATATTTATTTTATTTGAATTAGACATATATGTATAAAATTATAATTGAACATATGTATAAAAATGTATATATTATACATACCTATATAGTATATACCTATGAAAAATTAATGTGATGGATGGATTTGCTTTTGTTGAACAAGCAAATCGATGAAAAACATTGCAGAAATGAAAAATATTGCAAAAAATATTTTTTTTAGTAGAAATAAGCAAATTTAAATATTTTCATAATTTGCGTTTGGGCCGCGCTTTAGACAAGCATGCACTAAGGCCACCTAAGCACTCAGTATTAAGTGTTCTGATTTGATGTTTTGTATTCCGTAGAAGTGATCACTAAGCATAAATCCTGTAGATTGTAAAATAATACGTTGAATGGTATGAAATACCTATTTAAATCCTCTTTTAATCTATTTAAATCCGGCTTTTAAATCCTCTGTATATTTACAATGTAATGACTCATTTGAATATTATATATTTAGACAAGCATGCATTAAGGCCACCTAAGCACTCAGTATTAAGTGTTCTGATTTGATGTTTTGTATTCCGTAGAAGTGATCACTAAGCATAAATCCTGTAGATTGTAAAATAATACGTTGAATGGTATGAAATACCTATTTGAATCCTCTTTTAATCTATTTAAATCCGGCTTTTAAATCCTCTATATATTTACAATGTAATGACTCATTTGAATATTATATATTTAGACAAGCATGCATTAAGGCCACCTAAGCACTCAGTATTAAGTGTTCTGATTTGATGTTTTGTATTCCGTAGAAGTGATCACTAAGCATAAATCCTGTAGATTGTAAAATAATACGTTGAATGGTATGAAATACCTATTTAAATCCTCTTTTAATCTATTTAAATCCGGCTTTTAAATCCTCTATATATTTACAATGTAATGACTCATTTGAATATTATATATTTAGACAAGCATGCATTAAGGCCACCTAAGCACTCAGTATTAAGTGTTCTGATTTGATGTTTTGTATTCCGTAGAAGTGATCACTAAGCATAAATCCTGTAGATTGTAAAATAATACGTTGAATGGTATGAAATACCTATTTAAATCCTCTTTTAATCTATTTAAATCCGGCTTTTAAATCCTCTATATATTTACAATGTAATGACTCATTTGAATATTATATATTTAGACAAGCATGCATTAAGGCCACCTAAGCACTCAGTGTTAAGTGTTCTGATTTGATGTTTTGTATTCCGTAGAAGTGATCACTAAGCATAAATCCTGTAGATTGTAAAATAATACGTTGAATGGTATGAAATACCTATTTAAATCCTCTTTTAATCTATTTAAATCCGGCTTTTAAATCCTCTATATATTTACAATGTAATGACTCATTTGAATATTGTTGATTGACATATAATAATTATCTCACTTAAATTTATTTTACCTGTAGGTATGTATTTATAAATCTTCTATTTACAATGACTTATTTGAATATTTTTGATTGACTTATAATAATTATCTCACGTTCACTTATTTTACCTGTAATACTGTTCCAGATATGACACATTTATTGTGTAGTTTTTTGTTGTTTTTTCTGTTTTAAATATGATTGTTAACATGTCAAAGGCTAACGCCGTAGATATATGAAATAAATAAATAAATAAATAAAATAGTAGGTACATAAATATGTTATAAGTACCTTGTATGTATATGTGCGTAATATGTTCATAATATATATGTATGAGTTGACTCCTTTGATGGTCCGATATTCCACAGAATAAGTAGTGTATTCTTAATACCAATCTAATAAAATGGTTTTGTTCTCAGGATGTCGTAATCATAAATTTGGTTAAGCGTTTAATGACTTATCATGTAAAATAAAAACATTACATATTATTATTATTTATTCTATTTACTTACTAACTGTTTATGGCTATCCAGAACTTCTGTTATGATCAAAGAGTCTGTAATGATAATAAATTACCTATTTACGAGTAGGTAACTACAGATCTTTATTGTGTTGTGATGTATCATTCGTTTTTATTATTTGTATATGGGGAGGGGGGTAGAAATTTCAAGTTGATTGAAAAGTTCCATATATGGTTTATATTGTTGTAGCCCGGTAGGAAATCTCATTTCTAAATTTGGCCCGGCTGCTGAAAAGGTTGGCCACCCATGTGCTACACCGAGTTTGTTGATAGTCGACTTGGTTAGAATTAAAGTTTCTGCCCCATAGGTCAATACTGGCAGCACATATTGGTCGTACATTTTCCGTTTTAGGCATTGGGGAATGTTGCTAGTGAAGAATTTCCGTAGGCTACCCATCCAAGACCAATTTTATTCTCTCCTCTGTAGCTCAGTGGTCAGATTATCTCGAGATACTATGACCAAGATATTTGTACTCATTGGCTTCTTCTATTACTGGGTTGTCGATGTCAATCTTACCACCGAGGACCAGATTTGTCATCACCTTTGTTTTGGTTGCATTGATAAGGAGCCCAACCTTTTTTGTCTCTCGCATCAGCTCTCTCTACAATAATAAGTTCAGTTGTTGTCATTGTTATACCTATTAGGGCAGTGGTGGGACTAAACTTTTCACATCGGTCATGTTTACAAATATACGATTTCACTCGCAAACGAGTGGATGACGGTGATCACAATATAATACAGTATATAAATTACATATTATGTGAGTAGGTACCTACATATTTTTTCAAGATACTCAACAATGACTTTAGATTTTTAATCAAAAAATCAGAATCAGTAATCAGAAATTTTTGTGCCGATTAATTAAACACTACCTATATAAAAACTTAAAGGGTCTATAATAAACCAATCAATATTTTAGAACAAATCAACCTTCATACTGTGATGTGATGTGAGTGTATAGGAAATGCATTTTATCATATTAAAATAATAACTATAAGTGGTTATAACTCATTTTTCATTATACATTATCATAAAAAATGTATATGGTTACAAGTACATTAGATATATAATAATATTTTTTTTAAACTTGATACCTTAGTCTTAAAATAAAAAAAAAAAAAACAATAGTTATTATTAATTGTAAACAATATAAGGTGTACACCCTGTAGCCGGCAAGATGGCTGCGGCAAAGTTTCATTGGAAATACTATAATACATATAATGTAGGTAGGTAGGTATAATGTGTTGTGTGGTGTGCGTGTGGAGAAAGAGGGAAAAGGGCACAGTTCTCACGGGGTGCCATTCCTACATTATATACCTACCACCTACCATACATAAATATGTAACAACAATCTATCCTTTCCGCGATTAAATTAGATGTTGTTTTTTCCAGTTTTAATGTTTTCTACTATATATCGAGGGGTGAAAGGCTATTTGTTTTAAGCGACACTTTTGCCGAAAATGAGTTATATATATGGTCGGAATCGGCAAATTTTTCTGCGTCGATTGGTCTAGGTTTCGAGTCAATCGGAGTACTTTTTTGGCGCTTGAACAAAAAAAAAAATAGGTCTAATTTCTCAAACGTGATGTATGATCTGACATCAAATTTGTCACTTGATTTAAACACTTCACTTAAACCATTCATTAATACTGATTAATACAGACTATTGGAGCATAAGCTATTTTTCTTTCTTCCAATTTGCAGATAGATGGTAGTTAAAGCTTTTTTCCGTGTGTGCAAATTGTCATAAAAAGTACCTTAAACCGTTTTGCCCTCTTCTGCTATTTCTCTGCATTGTCGCTTCATACATTTAGCCGATGTTTAAAAAAGTAGTGCATGTCGCATGAACCGTTTTCGCTGCAACCGTTTGCACCAACTTTTGACTGTTCAACCAATTTTCTATTTCGTAATATTGATAATGATGGTCGTTTCAACTTTTTCGTCTCATTTTTATTTTTGAAAACATGTTATTTGAGACAAATAATAATTTTAATAATTTCATCTCTATTTATCTATTTTTTGGTTTTTGTTTTTTCGATAAGATTATGTTTGTTTTAATAATTATACCAGTGCATTGTTTTATTAGCTATTATAATATTTTTCCAGATTTCTCATTGTAACAATAAATATTATTGACAACAATTCTTTTACTTGTTTAATAAAAAATATCATAATTAATGTTTTTATGTTTTCTTTTAAACCCAAGATTCACTTAGCATTACGACAAAAATTATTTTGTATCAACTAAATCCTGACTCCGGATAAAAGCCAAATTGTATTAAGCGACACATAATTTGGATGTTTTGAAGGTATTATTACTGAAAATTATGCCAAAATATGTGTTGATTTTTTTTAAACATGCTGTTCTTAGAACGTTTTTAAATAGGACTAATCATTTTTTTATAATATTTTTTTTTCTAAAAAAAAATAACTTTAAATTGCTCTCCTGTAAAGTTCACAAAATGTCGCTTAAAACAAATAGCCTAGTTTTATAAAATCCTTTCAGGAGGAGGATGTAAAACAATTAATTAAGAATGTTATTGTTGCTTAAGTCACTGTTCCTGTTTCCGTTTATCTTTCAGCTTGTAGTTAAAACAAATAGCCTATTTCAATTATCTTTGGTCAATGTCAGATAAATCGTTATTCCTTCCACTAATTAATTACAGCGATGTCGCTTAAAACGTTTTTCCCTTCATTAATGTTTTATGCCGTTGGTGGTTGAATCATTTTTCCTGACTCCGGATAAAAGCCAAATTGTATTAAGCGACACATAATTTGGATGTTTTGAAGGTATTATTACTGAAAATTATGCCAAAATATGTGTTGATTTTTTTTAAACACGCTGTTCTTAGAACGTTTTTAAATAGGACTAATCGTTTTTTTATAATATTTTTTTTTCTAAAAAAAATAACTTTAAATTGCTCTCCTGTAAAGTTCACAAAATGTCGCTTAAAACAAATAGCCTTTCACCCCTCGATATAATGAGTTACAATCTATTGGATTGGTCTGCAACGAGTTTGGTTTTTCTTCTCCATTCGTCTCTATTCTCAGCCAGTCTTTTCAGCTCTACGTATGAGCCACAGTTCATGTCCCTCTTCAGTTGGTCCATATATGCGTCTCTTGGTCGGCCTCTGCCATTTGTCCCCTCGGTCTTACCCTCCGCGATGGCAATGAGTAGTCCTGGGTGCCTGATGTTGTGGCCA
Organism: Athripsodes cinereus; assembly: GCA_947579605.1. Taxonomy (NCBI): domain Eukaryota; kingdom Metazoa; phylum Arthropoda; class Insecta; order Trichoptera; family Leptoceridae; genus Athripsodes; species Athripsodes cinereus. The sequence goes on along the minus strand of OX388312.1, from coordinate 62,721 downwards.
ATCCAGTTAGCTCGTTGTTGGCTGATTCTCTTAAGGAGTTGCCTTTTTTCGCCTACCCTGGTTAATACTTCTTCGTTTTTGACAAGTTCCGACCAATGGATCTTAAGCATGCGTCTGTAGCACCACATCTCAAAGGCCGCCAACCGTCCGCTTTCACTCTTGCTGATGGTCCACGTCTCACAACCATAAAGCAGAATGCTCCATAACAAGGCTTTAGTAAGGTTCTTCCTTACGCTTAAATCAATATTTGGGGATTCCAATATCTTCGATTTTTTGTTAAAGTCAATCCTTGCCTGGTTTATTCTGCTCACAATTTCCGATTTGGAGCGTCCATCCTGGTTTATTCTGCTGCCCAGGTACACGAATTCACTTGTTTGATGCTCACTCCATATATGGCAATGTTCGCAGTCGCTTCCTCTCTTCCAACGTTTTTTCTTTATTTATTTTCATGTTGTACTTTGACAACAGTATACTTTCCATTTTTCCTAAGGCTTCGTTCAGCTCCATCTCGGAGTCTGCGAGCAGTGCTGTGTCGTCAGCATATCTAATCATGTCGACCTTTTTCCCGTTTATTTTTACTCCTGTCCAGTTCTTCATTTCTTCTCTCAGTTCATCAATAGCTCGCTGTATATAGCAGTTAAAGAGAGCTGGCGACATTGAGCATCCCTGTCTTACACCTTGTTCGACCCTTGCTTCTGCGCAGCTCTCTCCGCTTTTAATCACAGCCATTTCGTTCTTGTATAAGCTCCAGATTGCTCTTCTGTCTTTATAACTCATTCCTATCTGGTTTAGAGTGTTAAAAAGTTGTTCCCATTCTACTTTATCGAATGCTTTTTCAAGGTCGATGAATGCTATATATGTGTTTTCATTAATTGTTATTCTCTTTTCTAGAGTAAGTCTGAGACTCAGGATTGCATCTCTTGTACCTGTCTCGTTGCGGAATCCAAATTGATCTTCTGAAAGTGTTTCGTTGATTTTATTTTCCGCCCTTTTCATTATAATGTTGGTGAGTATCTTATGTAGAAGCGTGTGATATCATGCTTAAGGTTCTGTATTGTTCGCACTTTGTCGTGCCTACTTTCTTAGGAAGCGCTCTTATCAGACATTTGGCAAAGTCCTCAGGTATCTCTCCTGTGTCGTATATTTTGCAGACAAGCTTATACAATGTATCAAGCATGCCTTTTCCCGCGCATTTAAGCAGCTCTGATGGAATCAGGTTGATACCTGGTGCTTTGCCGTCTTTCAACTTTGCTAAGGCAATATCAAATTCACTTCTTAAGATGTCATCTCCATTATTTTCTACGTCATATTCTGCTTCTAGTGCTTTGCTTTCCTGGACTATGTTCTTTCCTTTGTACAATTGTTCTAGGTATTCCTTCCATCTTTTTATGATCAGTTCGTCCTCAAACAGCAGTTTGCTGTTTTTATTGCCGTTTTTCTACTGTAAATGTTAATACTGTATTATGAATTCTTAGTTAGAATGTTTTGTGTGCAAATACTATTGCGTGTTGCATATCATAGGAATAACATGCAAAGACAACTCATACAGATGGAGTAAGACCCAAACTACGTTATGGATCTTATGTACTGTGGTTATAAACACGACCATACACATACCTATATACCTACAATGCCCTAAACAAATAAACATGTAGCACCACCTACCTACATACTGTACGTAGTATGATCGAGTGGTCATTGGACCACCACTTTCCTGATAAATACTGTTTTGTATTGTGTTGGTATTTCATCCATAGAGGATGGTGAGTTACATCTTTATCTCACACCTGACCTTACCCTAGTCTTTACCCTTATCTTACTTTTCACTTTTGGTTGACAAATTCTGAAAAGACTGTTGTAATAATGTATTACTCTCTTACATAGTTTTCTAAACAGTCTTAACATTTTAAAAACAAATACAAAAGTGATTATTTTGTGAAACTCAACTTAACTTTTGGAAAAAGATATTTCATTCATATCTACATAGGTACCAATGTATAATACTTTTATAAAGTGCACAATTTAGATTTAGAATCCACTATAATCACACACTGTATAGACATACGCCCGTATTCACCAAGAAAAACTGAGCGTTCGATCAGCTCAAATTACGATCAACGTCAAAATTGGTATTCACCAACATATTTTAGGCTCCCTCAGCGTGATTTGAGTGAAAATTTCCCTCAAATTTGATCGGCCAATTGAGGTGGAATAACTTTTGCTCAGCGTCGATCTGTCAAAATTATTCTATAATGTCCGCCATACTTGTTTCGTATTGTTGGCGTTTTATTTACAATTTATTGAATATATTTTTGTTGGGGGCATGTAATAATTTATATATATATGTATATTTATAAATAAATTATTTAATTTATTTATTTATTTATAATAACATATACGGCACAAGGCCATTAAACGTATACGAAAAAATCACAAATAGTTTGATGCAATACAACAATCCTTTCAATCGCAGTCGCACTTTCTTATCACACATAAAAGGCACCGTCAACGTAGGTCAGACTTCTGGGAACCATAAAAGACAGCTCGCTAACTTTTGAGAAGCACATTAGTTCTCTTGTCAGTGCTTGTTTCTTTCAGCTGCGGCAAATTGGGATGATAAAAAGGTGTCTCACATTAGACGCTAAGAAGTCACTAATTGTGGCTCTGGTAATATCCAGACTAGGATATTATAACAGTATTTTAGTGGGATTACCTGCTTGTCAGATCGATAGGCTGCAATCAGTTTTGAAGTCCGCTACACGTGTTATCTTTGGAGTACAAAGGTGTACACGTATGACTCCACTTTTAAAGGAATTTCATTGGCTACCAGTGGAGACTATAGTGCAGTCCAAAGTGTGAATGTTAGTTTATAAGGCACAGAATGAGAATGCCCCAGTTTATATTGCTGAATTGTGCAGGTTGAAATATCAAGAAATGAGCTCGCAGAGGAGAATTTTAACTAATTATGGGGATAGAGCCTTTTGTGTGGCGGGACCCAACCTCTGGAATGGATTGCCTCGCTAGCGTAGGCAAGCTGCAGATCTTAAGACATTCAGAAAGGCTCTAAAAACCTTATAATTTACTAATTACTATTAAATATTGTATTCTGTCTTATATTACTGACGTGGATACATATTGTATCCAAAACATTTAATTTAATTCAACATAATGTGTCTTCTGACATGGATGCTGTTGTGTATCCGAGATTCTATATGATGTGGATGTAATGTCCTATAAGAATAATATATAGAATTGATGGATTGTTCAGTATCATTGAGGTGCTATGGCACGTTAACGACACTTTAATGTTGTCCAATAATAATAATTATAATAGTTCTACTTTCGACTAAACATGTTACAGAGTACTTACTAAACAACATGAATATTTTTTATTTATTTATTGTATAAACAGCTTATGCCTTTTACAAATAAATATAAACAAATACAACAATAGTAACAAGATTTTTATTTATAATTTTTCATATTGTACATATCTATGTTACAAAATACCACGGATAGTGTAATAGTTCAATATTGCAAGGAATTAAAATTATTTCTTGATGGTGAATTACTGTGTATTTTAGTTATATACGGAGTATTTCAGTTATTTTTCTATCCTTGTTTATAATTTCTTTTTAATTTTAACCTCACCGGCAAACTACTTTGACAAAAATGCATGATTCAATTAAATGCTAGCTGTCAAATCGACTGCTATCAAAGTAATATCTGTTTAAGTTCAAGTCTTGATTTTGTATAAATAAAGGCGTTTATAAATATTTAAAAAATACACATATAATTTTTTAAATGATACATATATTTTTTAAATGGCTTATTATTATTTTTATTTGTATAATTATCAAAAATATACTTTTTAGTTACTTTAATGGCTGTTTCCGTAAATAAATGTCAGTTTCATTTCATAATATTTACATTGTATCCATGGATACACACGATCAAATTCGACTCAGCTAAGCATTGTAAATTTTCGTTGGTGAATACCTATCTACGTTGAGGAATGCTGAGGGAGGTATTAAGCTGATCGTTTGCTCAGCT
>OX388312.1:0-58468 GCA_947579605.1 Athripsodes cinereus | reverse complement strand
TATATATTTATAGCTCGCAGCACTTAACGCATCACACACGACTAACGAACAAACCTTGTACATTCTATACCCTGGAATATATAGCAGCTCACATGATATAGGAAACTAATGTCGTTTTTATTTTTATTTTAATATTCTCAGGTAAGTTTATATTCCATATAATATTGGTATGCTTCAAAAAAAAATCACGACGGTTAACATACAATACCTAATCCATATAATTTGCCTAAGTTACTTGATCATGCGACGTTGCCGATGATGCTTGAAAGAGAAAGACATTACTCGGATTTGTGCTTCATTGTCCTGATATGCGCGAATATTATTATTAATTGTATTGGTAGGTAGGTATATGAATTATAAAGATTCATCCTTAAACTGCCATGATGATCAATGCTACGTACAAAAACAATGTAATTTGTACCTACGTTTAATTCCTTTAATATTTTTCGCTAACTACTGTAGAATGTTGTTGAACATGCAGTCATAATTCATTAAATCTTCATTGATCATGATAGGTATATTTTTTTATCGCAACTATTATCACTTAAATACATCGCTAGGTACCTACCTAGGTATAATATTTTATTTCACTTTGTAACAATTTATTAGTAATGTTCACATATTTATTTTATTGGTGATGAATTTATCACCGATAAGAAAACAATACCTATTCAATATTATGACTAGTACTACTACGACTACTATACCGTCACAGCACATCACACAAGTGGGGTAGCCAGCAGACCAACCGCATATAATAAACATGCAAGCTGTCCTCTCCGTGCCAATATAAAATCAACACATTCAGGATGGGTGGCAAACCTCATCGCTGAAGTTAAGATGTAAAATGTCTGTTTATATTTCTATTATATTTCTACTATAAAGATTTTTCTACTATATATTTCGCATATAAAGTGAGTTACAAGTTACAATCCATTGGATTGGTCTGTAACGAGTTTTGATTTTCTTCTCCATTCCTCCCTATTTTCAGCTACTCTCTCTAGTTCCAAGTAAGTGCCACAGTTCATGTCCTTCTTCAGTTGGTCCATATACCTAAGCGTCTCTTGGTCGCCCTCTACCATTTCTGCCTTCGGTCATACCCTCCGCGATGGTGATAAACAGTCCTGGGTGTCTAATATTGTGGCCAATCCAGTTAGCTCGTTGTTGGCTGATTCTATTAAGGAGTTGCTTTTTTTCGCCTACACTGGTTAACAACTCTTAAGTTTTCCACATGTTCCGACCAATGGATCTCCAGCATGCGTATGTAGCACCACATCTCAAAGTCCGCCAATATCTTCAAAATAAATATCGTATACGTGCTGGATATTGATACGTGTGGTATTGATTACGAAACTTTTGGTCATTATAATGTATTTGAATTTCCGGTTGTTGATTTCGGGATCGCAATGAATTATATTTTTCCTTGCGAAACGTAAATATCCTTGATTTGTGAACCGGTAAATTCTCCGATACATAATATTATTGAATATGGTAAGTTATAATATTACTTACTATTTTACTACTACTGTAAAGAACTATGCCATCACGGTATATCGGCTTAAAACGTTGACAAGAATTTCAAAAATTGTCCAATTACGTTTTTATAAAATTAAAAATGATATATTTTTATAAAAATGCGAGAAATCTTATATACCTATAAAAGGAAGTAGTGTGTGTTTCAACACTTATAACTCAAGAATGGCCGTACCGATTTGAATGATCTCTGATTTGTTGGAGTCTTCTCCGCCCGGAATAAACTATAGGCTATTAAAACATCTTACAAATTCACGGTAAGAAAAAATAATTAGGCATTCTCAAAACATGTCCCAGCCAGGACCATCGTCTCTCCTGTATTACGGAGATTACAGGTCTCTGCTGGGTGCGCCGGCGCACAGCATCATTTGTAACATTTTCATACCATTTGACATCCAAAATCCTATCCATAGTACCCATAATACAAGATTCATATCTTAGTTTGGGACTAGCTCGATGTGTGTGAATTGTCTATGTAAAAAAAAATATGGAACTTATGAATTAATTCTACATATGGCAACAATTTCCTCATGTTTCGAAAATATTACATTTTCTATGGAAAAAGTACTAGACAACGGGTGGGGCCGCTAAACTGCAAAAGTTCCAAATGAATTTTATTTTTTTACACTATACCTACGACGACACACTTGGACAATTACGGGAGTTTGTAAAGAGATTAATAATATTAATCATTCACAAAGTCAGTGGGAAAGGGCAGAAGACCGGTGGGCCGCTCTAAAAGAAGCTGGCAAGGGCAGGTGTCGAACCTGTGTGTTCAAAGGCTTGGTTTGGGGTGGCCAGAGGTCCTGGAAGCAGCGATGGCAGGGGTTATCTGGAGGAGATACCTAAGGGCAATGGGACCCCGACTGAACTAGGACAGGGAGAAGAAGATGTATGTATGTAATCATTTATTGATTCTTAGGCGGTACGAAGTTCGCTGGGACAGCTAGTACTTCATAAAATGTAGGAAACACCACACGCTTCCGCCAACCGTTCTGTCAAAAAATCATAGATTTTTTGCCTCACTTTTGTAAATGAGTCAGGGTTCTAGGTTTTGTATGGAATTCTCTGGTTATACCATGAAAACGGGCGTTTTATCGGGAAAGATGTAAAACAATTATATTTAATAGTAATAAGTACCTAAATTAAAATAAAGCGATAGATTGAAGGAGTCATATCATTATATCGTACACACAGAAAAATAATAAACATCATAACAAACAATCAAAAATATTAAATGAGACGAAATTTCACTTCGATTGGACTTCCTAAGAAGTCGAGTGTCAATACCCAGAAATGATTATACTTATTAAAAATTGAGCACCCGGTAATGAATTTGTCTCCCACTCTTCTCCGTAAATTTTAGAGTGTCGTATAAAAGGCAGGTGTTCGGAAAAATAAAGACATTTTACATTTTAAATTCAGTAATAAGGTTTGCCAATTATGAATGTCTTGATTTATTGTTGACAGGGAGAGGACGGCTTGCATGTTTGTTACATGCGTCTGATCTGCTGACTACTCCACTTGGTTGTATTTTTCTGCAATACTGAATGACAATTCCCCTTTTAACCTACTAAAACAAATAACAATAATACAGTTATTTATTTTTATTTATTCTTCACTGTACATTGATTACAAAATTTCAAATCAAAACAAGTTATCATAGAAATATCAGTTATACGATTCAATGTACAGAGGGCGAGTCTATCGCTATAATGCGATGTCTTCCAACTAACCCTTTTTCCCTTTCAAAAACCATTACTTTCGTCTTCTTTACATTAGTCAGTCCCTTCTCTTCGAACTTTTCATGCACAAATGACACATTTCTCGGCAGATCGCATTCATTATTAGCTAATAACACCAAATCATCAGCAAACATTAAAGCACATACGTTTACACCGTTCATATCAGCTCCTACATTCAGAAGCTCCAGAATATATAGGTTTTATGAGATAGTTCAGGGGTGATTTCGGAGTTTGTCCCTTCAACTACTTATTGTACATCGGGTTATCCAGAATGGTTTAGTCATGAGTTGATGGAAAAGATCAATGCAAAGAAGGTGGCACACAAGGCTTACAAGATCTCTGGGGAGCACCATGATTACCAACAGTTTCAAGTGTTGCGCACCGAGTGTAAAAGGATGGCTGATTCTTGTTATAAAAAAATTATAGACAACATAGAAAGTACCATTAGTATAAATACCAAACACATTTTTAAATACAGTAACTCGCTTCGGTCGCAGGACTCGGGAATCCCGAGATCTATGGAATTTGGTGATACGGTGGTAGACACTCTCCCTGGGATTGCGAATTTGTTTGCGGACTTTTTTGGTTCTTTCTATCATGGATCCCATAGTACGGGACATGGCACTCATGATGCACTTACATATGACCTGCATTTATCCTCAATCAATATAGAAATCAAGGACATTGTAAAATACATCAGAGGCCTGGAGCTAAAAACTAGTAGTGGTCCTGATGGTGTTCCTCCTTTATTTATGAAAAAATGTATGCATAGTCTGTCCTACCCATTGTTTGTTATTTTTAATAAATCATTGACATTAGGTTCTTACCCAGAATGCTGGAAACACAGTTATCTCGTACCAATTTTTAAGACTGGTAACAAGCAGAGCGTCTCTAATTACAGACCTATTTGCATTCAATCATGTATACCAAAGTTACTTGAGAAGATTGTCTTAAGTAAGATAATCTCCCTGTATCACTAACATAATAGCTGAGTCTCAACATGGTTTCATGCCCTTAAAGTCTACTCAATCAAATTTAATGGTTTATGAGAACTTCATATCAGATTCGTTGGCCCATAAAGCCCAGGTTGATGCGATCTATACGGACTTCAGCAAGGCTTTTGATAGGGTGGACCATGGGATTCTTTTAGAGAAATTAATGATGATTGGAGTCACTGGTTCGCTGTTTACTTGGTTTGTAAATTATCTAAAGGATCGGAGATTATCCGTCAGAATCGGTGACACATATTCGTACGAGTTTCTAGCCCTGAATGGGGTGCCTCAGGGTTCCCACCTCGGTCCCATCCTATTTAATTTATTCATAAATGATGTAATGAAGGTGTTCACTGATGTGGAGGTTCTTTTGTATGCCGATGACCTCAAGATATTTAAAGCAATTAGTGATGAAAGTGACAGCCGTATTCTTCAGGAAAATCTGAATAGATTTTATGATTGGTGTACAAATAACAGTTTAACACTCAATGCAAAAAAATGTCACGTAATGCGTTTTTATAGATTAAAGAGTCCAATAGTGTACGAGTATAAACTTGATGGTGCCTTGCTGGAGTCCGTGGATGAAATTCGCGATTTGGGTGTCGTTTTTGATCGTCGTCTTAGTTTCATCAGCCACATTAACATCACTTGTAATAAAGCTATGAGGCTTTTGGGATTTTTATTAAGAGTGTGTCAGCAATTCTCCCACATACACACTTTGGAATTGCTGTATGTTTCTCTGGTACGTAGTGTCTTGGAGTTCTGTTCATCAGTCTGGTCCCCGTGTTTCCAGATTCACATTAATAGCCTGAATAGGGTTGAACGAAAATTTCTGCAACATATAAATTTTAGACTGGGAATACCCAGAGAACATTTGGACTACAATTTTCTTTTAAATTATTTGAATTTATTGCAGATATTAGAGAGAAGAAAATTAACCGATTTAATGACTCTGTTCAAGTTAATACATGGTTTTGTTTACTGCCCAGATCTATTGCATAAGATAAATTTTCATGCACCATTGAGAGTTACTCGACAATCCTTACCATTTTATGTTGATGACTCGACCACTACGTATGGTCAGAATTCATCTCTAAAAAGAATTCAGCGTTTGGGAAATGAATTTGCTGGAGGGGTTGACATATTTCACTCATCATTAGTCCAATATAAGTCACATGTGACAGAAGCCATGTTGAGAATCCAAAGGATGTGAATTTGCAAGTGTGAATAAATTGCTGTAATGTTCAGTGATATGGATTCTTCTGTGATGTCATTTTTATTGTAAGCTATGATTAATCCATCTTTTTGTATCCAGTCTTGTCTTGTTATTTTTATTGGTAACTATAATTGATGATAGTTTACACGTGTTTTGAATTTTAAATTTCATGTCTGACATTTGATTTGTTTGTGTTGTGGTTTAAATTAAAAAAATTATATTCTGTAATTTTATTTTTAAATTTTAATATCTTTTATATAATTTCTATTACATTGTCTTTTATATGTTTTTATATCATTGAGATTTGAATGTTTTTGTGTTATGTTTTCAATTTTATTGTTGTAGAAATTGTTTAAATATATGTATCATGTAATAAGGGCTTTTGCCGTAGAATGAATAAATAAATAAATAAATATCTGTAAAGTGGAAAATAGGTGAAATATACGTATACATATACAGATGTGCATATGTGCATGAATATGAAAAACATAGGTTATGAAAACAACAACTATAACATTTCACAATACAATTTTATAAGAAACTCAGGATCCGTATTACGTTACAATACACGATTTGTTCTATACTGGTGATAAAATTAACATTCTTTTCAATTTATCAATATACGTACGTTACATCGATGGATTCCTTTACTACGATTGACGACAAGTTACATTTTAACATGACAAACATATAAAACAAAAGTTACATAATTAAGGAAGTGACACGTTTGACACGTAAATACAATTTAATAGCTATAAATGAAATTATCAGAATTGTAATAATGAGGTTTTAATTGTTACTACGGAGCGCACAAATCTGACGGGAACAGATTTATCAATGAATGAGAATATTAAACGCATTATGCAATTTGCGGTCCACAGGAGTTGATCTCTTTATGGTATAGGTACCTATGAAGTATGAATATAATATGTACCTATTTCATTCACACATTACTTCTTTCTCTTACTACCGATGTCATACTGACAACAACGCATTACTGATCGAGTAAGGGCGATTAATATTATACAGAGAAGAAAAGATACATGTTATTGAATAATAAAAAGGTAAAAATGCCTATAGCGGCATATTTGAAGCATACGAAATTATCATAAAACGCATCAGGGTACTTCAATGGTACCGATGGATTTATCTCTTCGAGACGATTTCAAATCTGTAAAAATCGCTGAGCCAATAAGTGCTTAGTGAGCCAAGATGTGCAAATGAGTCACAATCGGCTGTTATTCGCACAGGGTTTGTGCAACTAAGTGCGGAATGATAAACATATATATATATATATATATATATACATAATATGTGGTTTATATCCATCAGAATAATATGTATTATTGTAATGCCCTGTACAGTTCAATGAATATTGTTGTATTTAATATTTCATTGTTAATCAGCTATCGAGGGCGTCTACCTCCTGTAATTTATTTATTTATTCAAATTCAAAAACACACAACAGATGACAATAATAATATTTATATGTTGCAGGTGGCACCAAGTCTAGCATGGATTCCAGTATAAATGATAAAATATCCGGTGGCAATGTGAGCTCCCAGCAGAGTATCAACAACACGAGCAGCAGTATTATCAGCGTGAGCACCACAATCACAAGCACCACCACAAATAGCACTACCACGGGTATCCTGGGTCAGGCGCAGAGGCCCCCACCACCACCCAACCCATTTGCCATCGAGAGGCCTCACGCCGCACCCCACATGCTGGAGAGGCAAGGCTCCTTCAGGGGATTCTCTCACCTCAACAATAAGTGAGTACCACTACGCCGCATTCCCTACAGTCACGTAGCTACAGTACAGTACTCTTCAGCTTGCTTTGTAACAATATCTACTAACTTATGTATGTAAGTATGTAAGTATACTAGTTGCACTCCAAATATAAAATACATCATTCTAAGTAAGTACCATAAAAGTATATAACAATGTAGGTGCGTATTAAATTCATAAAACTCATTGAGTACTTACTGGTGATTTAAATATTACTTTAATTTCCTGTTTTCCTGAAGTTGATCAGACGCCCAGTAACTGATTATAAATATTGGTGGATAGTCAAACTGTCTCTTGAAAATATATGTACACTAAATCATACGATAACTACGAGGGTAAGGTGAAAAGTTCTCAGCCTGACACAGAGATGTTACTCCAATCGGCAAAAAATTTTATTCCCCGTCTGGGTGCATGTGTCATTAGTTCATATGACAAATTTCAACTTGTTCTCGTAAGTAGTTTCTTCACACGAATTTTTGCAGTGGACGTCTTGCATGTTTTTCATGAAAATGAATAAACTCGAGTATCGTGCGGTCATAAAGTTCTTCGTTTTAGATGGATTAACCCCTACTGAAATTCATCCAAAGTTGACAAAAGTTTACGGGGACTCTGCTCCTTAAATGTCAATCATTTAAAAATGGGCAGCTGAATTTAAAGTTGGTTGCACATCCCTCGAAGATGACCCATGTGAAGATGGCCAAAACCACAACGCAAACCATTGAAAAAGTGCATGATACCGTGTTGACCGATAGACAACTGAACATGAATGAGATAGCTAAAGCTGTAGGGATATCGGAATTAAGGGTCGGAAAAATTTCGCTCAAAGAATTAGGTATGAAAAAGCTCCGCGCAAAAAGGGTGCCGCATTTGTTGAATTCCGATCAAAAACAAATTCGCAAATGATTTTGCAGCAATCTTTGGACCGATAGAATAGGGATCCGACCAATTTTGTGCGGTGATTTGTCACCATGGGTGAGACATGTGTCCACCACTACATTTCAGATACGAAACAGCAGTCCAAGCAGTGGGTGGAAGCTGGTGGTTCAGCGCTAAAGAAAGCGAAGTTGAGTGCATCTGCTGGAAAGATCATGGCTAGCGTGTTTTGGGATGAGAAAAGTATCCGGGTAATTGATTACCTTGCAAAAGGCAGAACAATATTAACAAATATTACTCCAACCTTTTGAACTAATCTGGATGGCGACATTCGCGAAAATAGGCCTGCAGAGCTACTCTTGATTAAACTAAACACGATCTTAATCTAGTCTTGATCTTGATCATACGACGCACGAAGGGACTATGGTCAAAAACACCGCGCTACCGCTAACGCGCGATTGTTTTGCGTGTATTTTTAGCCAATAGTCACTTCGTGCGTCGTATGATCAAGATCAAGACTAGATTAAGATCGTGTTTAGTTTTGTCAAGAGTAGCCCTGCTTGTTTGAAGAATCAAAAATCATCTTTCACCAAGACAACGCACATGTACACAAGAGTGTGTTGGCGATGGGAAAACTGCAAGATTTGGAGTATGACTTGCTCATTCATCCCCCCTATTCGCCTGATTTGGCACCCTCAGACTTCTCGGTTCCCAAACTTCAAGAAATTTGTTTCTGGGAAGCTCTTCGCATCCAATGAAGAAGTTGAAAGGGCTGTAGATGAATATTTTCGCAACCTTCCAGACTTTCACTTCCTGGAAGGAGTGCTGATGTTGGAGAAACGCTGGATCAAGTGTATTGAAGTCAAGGGAGATTATGTAGTAAAATAAAAATAAAAAAAATCTGAAAGCCGCAGTCTTTCATAGTCAGGCCGAGAACTTTTCACCTTACCCTCGTAATATATAGCAAAAATAAAAGATAATAAAAAAGAATGTGTAAATGACAAAAATCAGAAAAACTGTTATTACAAGAAAAAAAAACAAACATGCATGAATAACTACTGAATTCCGAAACCTCCTGCCCCTGCTCTTTTTTGTATTTTTTTTTTCAATATCTTCATTTTTTCCTGTTGTGTCTGGAATTTTTTGACTATTTCAAGTTATGATCACCAATTTGTATTTATATGTGCCCTGCATGTTTTCACTGAAGATCATACCTGTAACTGTTACAGTTATCCTGGAACAGCTTTCTGATTTGTTGTCGTATTTACGAATTACTCTAAAAAAATGTGTTGTCGTATCTACGAATTTTTCAAAATTTCATCACAAAAATGATTCTGAGGTATATAAGAATACAAATAAAATTATTTAATATATTTACGCTGTAGGTATCATATAACTAGGAGAGACGAAAATATGCGCGGCAAAACACTAAAAACACTCCTCTGAGCAATTTACATTTAGCAGATACGACTGTTAGTCAGAAGAGATTATAACTTGGTTTTACACCTTTGGGTTAGTTGGAAGAGATTGTGCCTTTGCAATAAACTCACCCTCTGTATATTGATTGTATTTAATTTGAATGAATACATTCTATGGGATTGTTTGAAATAATTTTCAAATCAAAATATTGATAAGATCAAAATATTGTGAAAGTAAACAGTGTTTTTTTATTTATATTATTTTACAATCTTGGAAAATTACAAAGAAATAAATTGAAGGGATTTTTTTTCAAATAATATGATACTTTAAACAGACACGCACCAACCATAAAAATAAAATGTTAAAGTAATCAGATAAAGTTAGTAATGTTGTTACATAACTCCTGGTATTTTAATATTAAGAAGAAAACTTTTGGATTTATATAGAGTAAAAGAATGTGATAATTCACAAGAGATAAAACATCTAGATACCTAATAGACCTTTAGTAAGGTATTTAGAGGCTTAAATATTAGTTGTCAGTAAGAAAATTATAACATGTCAAAACTACTTGTAATAATATAAAGCAAGAAACTGGTAATGAAAGTAAATTGGTAGTACCTACCTACCTAGTGACATATCACACAATACATGGCGAGGATAATTTTTTAATTTAATTTTAATTTAATCTGACTAATTAAGACTGGGGACTATCGCCCTTTATCGCTTTATTTTGGGAGTTCCGAGTTGGTATAGGGTAGCCTTCCCATTCAGAGTGATCCTGCGTCAATTGAGACACATTTACCATCCTATAATATTTCTTTTGTTCAAATGTTGTTGACTTTAAAATGGTATATTGTAAAAGAGGTCATCCAGACTATCTGGATTATTGTGGACAGCAAAATAGTTAAGCTTTTGGCCAACAATTGTTTTCTAATATATTATTACCTTTGCGATCCAACAGAGAGCGTCTTCTAGCAGTAGCAGCACACAGTATGAACTTTCTATCCAACTCATTTCTTGTTCATGGTGCTCGCTGTTGGAACAATCTTCCTTCGAAAATCAGGATGATAACAACTTATCCTTCTTTTAGACAAGCTGTCAAAAATCACTTCCTTTCACTGAATTTAGCATCTTACTCCTAAAATCCTTTCCCCTATGCATGTGCACGCTGCAATATAAGTATGTTATACTTGATATACTTGTTATGCTTGATATTATTGACATTTAAATTTGACAGACGTATTTTTAACCGCTCTCACAAATTAAATACTTTTTCATGTTATAATAAAACATTGTGCTGTGAAAAGTTATATAGACTATTAAATACAAAATTACACATCTTTTGATAATATTTACTCAGTTAAACAATGCACATAAGGTACGCAAATCTAAAATAATATTAAACCATTTTTTCAACATAATATTTATCATTGTAAATTCAAAGTGTGAACAATATTATCATCGCATCAAATGGGTAGTAAATTTTAATTATTACTATTCAAAAACAATTTAAGTACAACTTCTATTGCGCCCGCGTCACGAGTTACCGTGGCAGAGTTAGTAGAGACGCTGGTACATCTCAATTTGGGCGACGTGAGTTCGATCCCCGGCGAGGGCAAACACGCTTGGTGTTTTTTTTTCAATTGAATACACTGCATATAAAATACGATGAATAGAGAACGACCACAGGTGCAAACCAGGTCGAGAAAAATGAAAAACACCAGCACCCTAACGCCATCTAGCGAAATTAAAAACAATCACACGACATCTGTGGCACAGGGGAAGAACGATAAAAGGAACTCTTTGAGACTATCAGTGCCATCTTGCGATGAGAATTCGAAGCAAAACAATTACAAATTAAGTGAAAAGGGACTGGAAAAAATTGATAACTCAGTAAAAGAATTTCTAGTAAATCTAAACAATAATGTGAAGGATATTAAATGTCAAATGAAGGCGCAAAACCAGAACTTGATGACAAAAGTGAATGAAATTACTATCAAACTTAAGTGTTATTGATGAATTGGTGGCAGAAAATAAACAGTTGAAAGAGAGAATATGTAATCTGGAAGACAAACTAAATATATTGGAATCTAAAAACTCTATCTGTGGTATCACCGAGATGGACTCTATCGCAAATGAGATTGAAGAAAGGAGCCAAAGAAGAAATAATATTATAGTTTGTAATATAGAGGAAAGTCTACATGATAAATTAGAGGATATACAAAGTGAGGACATATCTAAGGTCTACAATGCACTGAAGGAAGCGGATCAAACAATAATGTATGCTGATCTTAAGTGTTTTAGGTTGGGGAAGAAACATAATAACAAACCACGTCCAATAAAGGCCATTCTTAAGCATCCCAATCAGGTTGGTGAAATTTTTAAACACCGATCTAAGTTATCAAGAAAAATTAATGTTTATCGTGACCAAACAGTAGTTCAGAGGAATCAATATATGAGGTTAAAGGACGAGTTGAATATGAGAGTTAAAAACGGAGAAAACAATCTTATTATTAAATATATCAAGGGATGTCCTAAAATTGTTAAATTTGATTCTTCAAAAAACTCTCATGTTATTACCAAAATATCCGAGGCTTAAAGACGAAGCTCAGTAAGCTGCGTCAATCATTACCATCCTTCGGATATAATGTTATTCTCCTGACTGAGACATGGTTAGATTCTTCTGTTGGTTCCTCTGAGCTCGGTTTTAATAATTTTAGGGTATATAGACTCGATCGTAATGTGCGTACAAGTAGGAAGACGAGGGGTGGAGGTGTCTTGGTGGCAGTTGATAAATCTCTACCAAGTAAGAAATTACCTGTAAAACATAATGACATCGAACAAATTTTCATATCCATCAGGCTTCCACTCGAAGAGGTTGTTTTTGGATGCGCATATATACCCCCTAACTCAGATATTTCTTTGTATAAAAATTATTGTGAGGAGGTGGAATTTATCAAATCTAAACACAAAGATAAGAAACTTATTTTGACAGGAGATTTTAACTTGCCTGACTGCAGATGGGAGATATTGGATGGAAATGGGGGAGATCAATGCAACTTTAACTTACAAATAGCTAATAATCTAAACAATGATAAAGCTACTGAACTTGTAGACATGGCTAACTTTTTTGGTCTCCTTCAAATAAACCATGTTACTAATAACCAAGACAAAACTTTAGATCTTGTTTTCTCATCGGATCCCAACAAAACGTCTGTAAGCAAATCCTTCTCTGAACTTCTTCCAGTTGATATCTTTCATCCTCCTCTTGACATTGTGATTAAAACTGGATTGTGTAACCTGAAAACTGACCTTTGCACTAAACAAAACTTCCACAGAGCTGATTATGTTACAATAAATAATTTTTTGGAAAATGTCGAAATTTCTTTCTTACGAACTGAAAATAATTTAAACAGTATACTAGATCAATATTACTCCATTTTAAATTCATGCATTGACACATATGTCCCAAAGAAGGATTTCAAGCCTGCATGTTACCCTAAGTGGTTTAATGCTGAATTAAAGAATTTAGTATTAAAGAAGAAATTGGCACATAAAAAGTATAAGGAAACATTAGACATTGCTGATTACAACTGTTTTTCTGATCTACGTAACGAATGTTCTTCTTTATCCAAGAACTGTTACGCACAACATGTTGCTCTTATGGAGAAAGATTTACACAATAATTCAAAAGATCTTTGGAAGTTTGTAAATAATTTGAGGGAAGATCGGGTCGAGATACCTCTAAACCTTCAATACAAAAACAAAAATTCGAAATCACTCCAGGATGCGGTTAATCTGTTTGTCTCATTCTTCCAAGGCGTTTATGATTCCTTACCTACGCCCACCGACTCTGATTTTTCTTCTGATTTGGTTATCGATTTGCCCAGCATTGTAATTACCGCTGACGAGGTCAAAAGTGCGATCCTTGCTCTGGACAGCTCTAAAACAGCTGGCCCGGATGGAATCCCAAATGTCTTTTTGAAGAACTGTGTTGATACCCTGACAGATCATCTACACTTGCTCTTTAATTTATCATGGCTGGTCCGTTGCTGTGGAACAAAATTCCCTTTGAGATGCGAACTCTGGAGAGTGTGTAGGTGTTCAAGACGAGGTTAAGGACCCTATTGTTCGGGAGGTGTTATGATTCTTAAATGGGCCCTTGCGGTGGTTTCTCCACAAAACGGCGCATCATAAATAAGTTGTCTAGTTATTATTATTAAAATCAGGAGTTTTTCCCAATTCTTGGAAAACTGGTTTCATAAAACCTATATTTAAAAAAGTAGAAAAATGTCAGGTTACAAACTATAGACCTATATGCATATTATCAGCGATTCTCAAGCTATTTGAATCAATTGTAGTGAAGAAAATTAGTCAAAGTGCCGACAAAATTATTTCAAATTTACAACATGGATTTGTTCCAAAAAAATCCACTCTTACCAATTTATTAACTTATCAAAATTATATACTGAATGCTCTTTCTAAGAGATGTCAGGTCGACTCCATATACACAGATTTTTCTAAAGCATTCGACAAAGTGTCACACGACATGTTGCTACGCAAGTTACGTGGGTATGGAGTCGGCGGAGTCTTCTACCAATGGTTGGAGAGTTATCTTAAAGAAAGAACTCTATTGGTCAAGATTGGGAATTGCACATCAGATCCAATATATGCATATAGTGGGGTACCTCAGGGATCGCACTTGGGTCCATTACTATTCAACATCTTTATAAATGACATAGTTGGAATTTTCGGAGAGGTAGAGGTTTTATTGTTTGCGGACGACCTGAAAATATTCAAGACTATTAATTGCATTGAAGACTGTACCATCTTGCAAAGCAACTTGGATAAATTAAACGACTGGTGTAAAACGAACGGACTCAGTCTTAATGTGTCTAAATGCCAGGTTGTCCGATTTCATAAAATTAAATCACACCTCACTTTTGAATATTCCATTAACAATATGGCACTCAAATGTGTATCTAACTTACGAGACCTCGGCTTTACCTTCTCTGAAAATCTAACTTTTAATTTACATATTGAGGAGGTTGTTAGTAAGGCAATGAGAGTCTTAGGCTTTGTTTTTAGATTGGCAGTCGATTTGCGATTGATTCAATCCTATAGACTATTATTTATATCATTAGTGAGACCACTCGTGGAGTATAACTCCGTAATATGGTCTCCGTATTATGCAGTTCACATCAACAACATAGAAAGAGTGCAAAGGAAATTTCTAAGACTGATCAATTACAAAATGGGAATTCCGGCGGTAGACATAGACTATGCTGCTCTGATGAGAGAGCTTAGTCTATTAAGTTTACAGAATCGCAGAAACGTGTTTGATCTTTGCTTCTTACACAAATTGATAAACGGTGCAATTGATTCTCCGGAGCTACTAGAACTCATTCAGTTTCATATTCCTACCAGATATACCAGATATACCAGTCACTATTATTTCATGAGCACAATGCTAAAAGCAATTATATGTTGCACTCACCCGTGATTTGCATTCATAGACTGGGTAATCTGGTGGGAGACTGTGCTGATATTGTCGCTGACGGTTTCCAAAAATATAAAGCTGACATAATAAATTATTATTTTCAAGTGTAAACCGACAATGGGAAAATCATGTATCATTGGTGCAATGCAATGTGTTTGTTGTTTATGATTTATTATAATATTGTGTGATTTTATAACGTTGACGTATTAATCATTATTAATTAATCTTGAAATATTCTAAGGTTTATGTATATACAAATATTCTAGTCTTTAAATAGCTCACTGGTATATTTCACTTTATTTTGTCTTCATCTCATCTTAATGATTTTTTTAAGGAAAAAAATTTCTTTCTTTCCAAATTGTGTAATTTATTTTAAATTTAATTTAATTCAAATTTTGTTTTTTTTTTAAATATTGACATTTTTTACCTATAATCAAGTTTTATTCAAGTACCTATATTTATGTAATTTCAATTTGTGTGCTTGATAGCTGTATTTTTGTCTGTCAAATTGTTATTGTTTGTTTTCTTTGTATAACATGTAAAAGGCTCTGCCGTATAAAAATGTAAATAAAATATAAAGTAAAAATACTTTTTTTATTATTATGTGTCCATTTTTCATTTGTTTGCTTTATATTGTATTTTTGTTTTTTTTTTTATATTTATAATATTACTGTAGATATTTATATTTATGTCTGTTTTTTTTGTTTTGTTTTTAATAACCGGGTTAGTTGGAAGACATCGCATTTTAGCGATAAACTCACCCTGTGTACATTGAATTGTATAAATGATATTTTCTATGTTAATTTGTATTATTGTAAACAATGTACAGTGAAGAATAAAATAAATAAATATATTATAATAAATTGTACCTACATAAACCGCATAATATTCAAATGTTGGTGTCATTAAAACGGTATCTTGTAAAAGAGGCTACTGTACGCAAACTGCATGCTCAATACAAAAAGTCTAGTCCCGCCACTGCTACCTATACTGTTTTAGGGAAACACTTTTAAATCAAATTTAGTTGTGTTCTTGTGAGGTGTTGGAAGAGATTTGTTTTTACCTCCCATTAATTTGTATTTTCCCAAAAATAATTCATTCAGAAGATGTGCATGGCCTCTGACCATGGGCAGAAGCCAATAGTCGTAACCAAAAAACAATTACTATATTTATTTATTTATTTATTTATAAATGAAAACAATGAACAGCATTACAGTAAAAACCTTTTCGCTGTCATTATACCGTGTACGTACAATTGACTGTAACTGAGATTATATTTTATTTTACAGTTCACCATTCAAGAGGCAAATGTCCCTGCGAATCAGTGATCTACCCAGCAATCTGGAGAGACTGCGAACTATCTCTGCCCTACCTCCCGTCCCCCAGCACCCAGAATCTGTGCTACAGCAGCCTCAGGACCCCGATATGCAGGTGGCGGCCCTCTGCCAGCAAGTGAGTCGAGGGTTGCAGCTCTTGTCTCAGGGAGGAGGAGGAGAAGTCCCCTTAGAGGAGGTGCCGATGCCACAGCAGGCACTTCCCGCCCCTGATCAGTGGCTGGGCCGCCTCACTAGCCCTCCTCCTGTTGCGAGCGGCCCCCATCAACCCCGCCGTGCGCCCCCCCTCGCACAGCGGGCGCGGAGCCTCGGGGGGGACCCCTTTGATGCGGATTGGGCTGTGCCCCCACGGACCACTAACCCCTTCCTGCAGAGAGCCATTTAGACCTTGTGCAATATTCGTGTTGATTGTTTCCTGGCATTATACCTTGTATTAGCCTCTGCTTCTTAGAGAATGTGATACATAATACACAGACACGCGCCTGCGCACACACACACGCACACTACTCTAGGTATTATTACATAGTTAGCATAATAATATATGTACCTACTTATACATATCAGCTATTGTGCGAGATGCACACAGTGCAACTGTGTTGTGTACTTACTTATATATCTAGTACCTACTTAATAATATTTAGTGTCTGGCTGACTGATTGAGTGAGTGAGTGAGTGAGTGAGTGAGTGAGTGAGTGAGTGAGTGAGTGAGTGAGTGAGTGAGTGAGTGAGTGAAGTAGTCTGAATGTCTGACTGTATGTATGTATGTATGTATGTGTATATGTATATATGTATAGTCAGTCCTGTTGTGTTGTGTTGTATGAATGATTATTAATATTGGTTGTTTATATGGTACCGTTGTAATTCCACTGTTGATCTCCCAATGTACTTAATACATATATATATATATGTATATGTTTTTACTTATGTATGTATGTATGTATTATATATATACATGTATGTATGTATTCACATCTCTCCACAGTCCTCTATGGTATGTGTTATATAATATGTATAGTGTATAGCTAGGATAGGAGAGTCACATATTTCCCTATGTCTTGAGCACCATATGCTGTAGTAGTGAATAATTTGCACTGAATAGTATTCATCACATACATGGAGTAAGTTCTGTATTACCGCATTCATGATTGTTTGGGAAATATTGTGTTGCCTGTCTACTCACTAAGAAAACTAAAAAGTAAAAGGAAACACATTAAGTGATGCAGTTAATTCTATTCAAGATGAAAAAGTAATTTTGCTATCAGATAAATATAAGAAATGCCATAATATTTTTTTATTGAAATTTGTGGTTTTATTTGCTATTTTCAATTTTACCCTTTTAATAGTTTTTTATGTAATTTAACGTAGTTGATAATAACTATCTTTTGTTATTATTCAAAATATATTTATTATTTTTTGACACAATTGGATGTCGGAGACTGGATTTTACCTACCTAGTTAATACCTTTTCAAATAGGTTGACTATTGCTTAGTAAAATTAACTGGAATGATTAATCTAGAGTGGTTCTAAAATATGTAGTTATTATAGTCATTTATTTCATAATATGAAATATAAAATTATGTAGGTATGCAAAATCCAATCCTAAGTAGTGAGATCACTTTCCGTATCCATGGATAACGTTCACCAATTCCACCATATCCACTGTCACAATATGAAGTCTACCAAAGAAGAAATATTTGACGCAACCTATCTATAGACCCAGGGCTTGACATTCCACTGATGATGGGAATTCATAGTAAGTTATCTATTGAGACAAATCTACAATGTGCATTCTGATCCATTCTTATATCCATATTGATCAAAAAATTATCCCAACTGTATTCTCAGTGTCCTGTACAAGTTACCGCTCTATGAATACAGATTTGTAGAAAAGAAGTGCGCAGGAGAGTTAGGTATTATTATTATAATTTATACATGCCTACGTATCGGCTTGAAAAGAACAATAATATACCCATGAAAGATCTAAAAAATATACAGTGAAACCTCTTATCTATAGTTTTTGAAGGGACCTTTTGAAATAAACTATGGATGCGGGAAAACAGTAAATGCGGGAGTATAGAAAAAAACACATTAATATGTATATTAATGTTTCATATTATGTACATACGAGTAGGTATATAGGTTTTACAAAAATGATACTTACATGTTTTAAAATTTATCAATTTGTTGAAATGAAAAATATAGTAACAAAATAAAAAAGAAAGCTGCATGGTGATCAAAATCATACTTTGTCCTGTATGTAATCTTTCATTGTCATTTGCTTTTTTATTGTACCTACTGATGTACTGTCATAAAAGACAGCCAACAGAATCAACAAACCGTTCTTTCTATCCCACTCGCTCTCCAATGATATTATGCATATATACAATTTTTTTGTGTAATTTGAACGCTCAATGCGCTAAAATCATTTAGAGAAACGATGGATGCGATATATTTTTACGTGTTTTGTATGAAACTAATTCGGAACTGTAAAAAATAGCGACAAATACGGGAAAACAATTATTCGAGGAACGATAGATAGAGGTTTCACTATATTCTTATAATTAGTCTTTCAGCTAACAACTCTCCTTGCCAGTATTGAATAAATATTATCATTGCTGACAATGTGTTCAAGTGCACTATTTACTCTAGCATCGGCAACTTGTTTTTTTTCTATGTCCCTATCGCATCATCCATTCCTCGCAAATATATGATAATTCTATATGAATATATATATATATATATATATATATATATATATATATATACACTCACTTGCTCCTATTGTTCTCCTTATAGAGAGTGGATAATGCATATACCTACACACACACACACACACCCTCACACACACACACACACACACACACACACACACACACACACACACGTATACTAGATATTATTGTGATATGTGTGCGTGTGCGTATGTGTCCCACTGCACAGTTTTAAATGTTTGTAGGTAGGGGAGGGAGGGGGTGGAATCTGATTGTGATTCTATTATTGTAAATATGATTTGTAAGTGAATAATATACATACACGTATACATACATACATATTGTTTTTATATTATTTTAATGTACTTAATATTTTATAGTATTATTATTATTATTATTATGTTGTAAGTTGTAGACAGTTGGGGGTAGGTACATACATACTTAATAAGTTATTTGTTTATATATATATATATATATGTTTAATATTATTGTTGACTTGTTTATAAAGTCTATGTTGTTCTATACATATGTATGTATGTATGTATATAGTTTAGGTAATTAGGTAATTATTATTTAATTGAATTAGCCAACTGTGTAAATAATATTATATACTCGTACATGTATCTTGTAGAATATAGTGAATCCTTTACCTGATATATGACGTCACATCACATCACATCACATCACGCTGCTTCCGTCTGCATCACTCAAAGTGACATTAGTAGTAGCAGCAGTACATATTATGTAGTAGTAATGTGATAGATAGTGTGACGGTGACATTACACTTATGCATTATTGCACCCACTGAGCACCTAGTGCTAGTGCTTGCCTTGGCACACATGCTCACACTATTCTATATAGGTATGTATATGTATACTTGCATTATATGTAGCTAACATTCAAATGAGAGATGGGAAAGTTGCGCACACACATAAATAAATAAAATGTTATTAGCTATCCAAATATGTGTTATGCAAGTATAATATGTTTACAGAAAAATAGCAAAAGGCGGGCTTATTCTTCTATCGGACACATATACACATAATATATTAATATAAATACTATGTACACCAATATATTCAACTTCTGTTCAATTAAAAAAAAATATGTATATATAAAAATAATATTTGAGTGCATTATAGTGATTATAATGAAACTAAATGAATAATATGTGAGGGCAGATGTAATAAACAGCTAGCTGGCCAAACAGTCTCCTACATACATCATCATCGCCCTCAACGCTCCTCTCGGGAGCACAGGGCAGAAACCAGCCTCCTCCATTCAGAGCGTCTCTGTGCCAATTGCGTCACCTCTTTCCACGACATTCCTTGCGCTCTGATATCGTTGTCATAGGAACGGTGTATTGTGAAAGAGGGACGCCCGGGCCGACGACATACATAGGTATATATATCAACTGTCACATGTGACATAATAATATATATACATAATATTTATTTATGTTATGAATTTTTTGACACAATTGGATGTCAGGAACTGGATTTTTTACTTACTAGAATTGTGTCGATTCTTATCCTTAAGTCGATTCATAAGCGTCGTAACTCTGTGATGTGCACTCCTTAAGGAAGTTCACATATGTGTGTGTGTATCATATACAACATACCTACCTAGTTAATACCTATTCAAATAGGTTGACTATGGATGAGTGTGATCAGTTGGAATGATTAATCTGGAGTAATTCAAAATATACATAATAATAATATATTGTCGTCGGTTCTATGAAACCTCTTATGTGCTCCAAACCAGTTTTTACAGGGGACTCAAAAAAACTGTTTTAAAGTCCACAGATCAACAAATGTAATCAAATTTACTATCAATTTCATGTAAAACGTCTAAATTTTTACGTCCCCTGTAAAATTTAGTTTGGAGCACATTAGAGGTTTCATAGAACCAACAACGATATGTACCTACCTAGCGGGTATACAACTAACTAACTGACTACTTTATCTCAAATTACTTTCCAGCAAGACAACTCGAAATGACACTAGCTTATTATGAAATGGTAAAATCAAACTGTTATTGTTTTAGAACAATCTTTAAACTGTATAAAAGTAAAATATAATTTTTGTTTTTACATGTGGATAT
This sequence comes from Athripsodes cinereus, assembly GCA_947579605.1. Lineage (NCBI taxonomy): Eukaryota > Metazoa > Arthropoda > Insecta > Trichoptera > Leptoceridae > Athripsodes > Athripsodes cinereus. The sequence goes on along the minus strand of OX388312.1, from coordinate 37,251 downwards.
ATAGTAGGGTAATTAGATATATATATGGACAATTTGTAAGGCGCCGTTTACTCATAACATGACCTCAAGGGCGCCGTATATCGTATCCATCACCCGAAACTCCCAGCAAAAAGGTGTGTCTTCAGCCCTCTTTTAAAACTCTCTCCGTTCACCTCGTCTCGCAGACACAGAGGCAGCTTGTTCCAACATCTAATTAGATGGATATTTATTTTGAGCTGAAGATGAATGTAGATTTGATACAAAGCCAAGTACACCCGCACCCACCATCACAGTTAGTAGCTACACATATATGCTTATATATAAATATGATTATTTGTAAACATCACTGTGTTATTTTAAGATACATAGACCCAACGCATCAATCTGTGGATAGATAAATTTATCCTGAGGATAAGCCTTTCTCTAGGATATTTGCCGCATCAATGTAAAGATACGGCCTATCCCTAGGATAAACGATGTCATTTTTAACTACTACTTAAAGTGGTGGATAAAATTTACCCTTAGGATAAATCGTCCCAATTATCAAAATGGCGTCGTTTGTGAACAGCTGTGAAGGATGCGTTATGTGTTGTTTTTCTACATTCGTCGAGTATGAGTATTTTTTGATGTTCAACAATGTCGTGTTATGTTTAAAAATGTTTGTTAAATCATTGTATCAACCATCTCAAAGAAAATATTCTACAAATAACGCGGTGATTACTTTGAAGGAAAGATGACATAACCGCCATTTTTGTTTTCGTAGAATCAATTCACGTAATACTTTTAGCTATATACGGTAGATGGCATTATCAGATTATATGCATAGTTTTTCAACTTAAAAAATGTATAATATTTAGTTATAAAAATTTATTCAAAATGTGGTAGAATGTAAAAGGGAATTTTTTGAATTGAAAAACAACAAAAATAAAATCCTAATGTAATGTTTCGAGCTATGATTGTTGTTTTCACGCAAAGTATTTCGTAATATGTATAAAAATATATTTAACATAAAGTACAATATTTTTTTCTTTACCTGGAAGGATATTTTTACAATTATATAAATTTATTATTATATTAAAACACCTTTTGATTTGCAAATAATAAATATTTATCACGAAATATACGCGAGAGTGGGAGCAAAATTGGCGCCAAACGAAGATCAAGCTAATACCATAGACAAAACAAGCGATTTCAGTGCAGCCAACATTTAAGACTGGTGGATAGCTATCCACTGGATAGTTTTAGATTGATGCGGCAAATAAATTTAACCATCATTTTATCCACAAGATATATTTATCCTTTATAGATAGCTATCTACAACTTTTATCTATATATTGATGCGTTAGGCCGTAGAAACCTACTTAATATTATTAAACCTACTCTGTTTGTTAATTGTTTTTGTCACACGAAAATACAAAATAATTACTCCACTGATAATTATGTGGAATCAATTCCTCATTTTAGAGTGAGTAAATTCAATAGATTTTATAGTTTCAAAAATTACTACCAATACAATTCATTAATTAGTCTTTTGTAAAATGCTCAAAAGATTTCCACACAAAGTTTCATAAAAGTATTGATGACCTTTGATAAAAAGAATAAAAGAGAAATATTTTACAATTATATATATGTTATATGTATATACACATTACATTCTCATGTCTATCATGTGTAGGTATGTCATGGTACCTAACAATGTAAAGGATGACATGAAATAATTAACATACCTATCTAAATGTTTTAATTGAGAAGTAAGAGATTTATGAATGCTTAATATCATAAATTGTTATTGTGATTGTTATATCATATACGTATATTACCTATGTATATTAGAGTGAGCTGTTTGTGTGTGTGTGTGTGTGTGTGAGGATGGCATGCATAATAAAATATTTATAATAGTGCAGTAGATACAAACACAGAAAGTATATTGAATTAATTGTATTGTCATCTTAGTGAGAGTGCGGCCTTGCCCCACAGTATTACTTAACAAGTTAGTGTCTCCACTGTACTATATTATATTATATGCCTACCTGCCTACCCCCCCCCCCGTGCCTAGGTACTTACTTACCCCTCTATATTATCAATAATATTCTGGTGGTGCACACACTGTGCAGGTAGGCATATGTAGGTAACTACATCATGTAAATGTTGGCTGTGACAAATATATATAAATATGTAGGTATGTGAAGGATGAATACATCATCAATATTCCTCCAGCACACACACACACACACATTTATGTATGATGATAATGCCACATCTCCTATATGTATGTGTGTTAAGTCCTTAGTAACTGGTGGATGCTGTGCAAGCAGCAGAAATTGTATGTGTTGCAAGAGGGTAGAGTGATTGTTAGTGGTTGCTCTAGAAATGAGATGAGATGAGTTGAGTTGGTCTTGTGGGAGTTGTCTGTATGACAGAGTTCACTTTGACTCTTGTCTGTGGTCCCTCGATGTACTTAATAATATGTCTAGAGAAATGTCACCTGTTGTAAATATCAATATGTTCTCAATTATATGCATTGTTTATCAGTTTGTTTTGTTATTTTTCCTATTTAATCCTTGTTCCCTCATAATGGTTGCCACTATCACCACACAAATTACTTATTTGTAGAGATACAACATATTCGTATATTTGACCAAATACCGAATATTATGCAAGATCATGTGCGAATAACCGAATATTAAGCAAAACAATGGTGAGAGCGTGCGGCAATCCCGACCACGCTTCTTCGTGTAGGTACATCGTAGCTATGCATCTGCAGCTGACAATGAAATGGCGACGATCTACAATCTATTAATTCCTTCCAGTTTTACATTTAAACTATTCGGCAGAACACCGAATAATTGACTAAATATTTGGTATTCGGCCGAATAGTAAAAATGTTCGTTCCATCTCTACTTATTTGTAAGCCCTGCTGTATCAAGCAAAAGTGGATTTTATTCTTAGATTTGCAATGTACAAACAGAATGATGTTTTATTTAAGTAGCTGAAACATGAGCCAAGGTAAGTTCAGTTTGCTCTAAAACAAATACCTCAATAATGTTTCAAATAAGGTCATGTTCATTGCTGCTTCTGGAAACGAGTAACAAGAGATTTCAAATTCAAAAATATTTATTCAACATATTACACATAAATCAAAGAAAACAACACTATATAGTACGTACATAATATATTTTCACTAATTTTAGAGGCATTAACTAAACAGCAATTTCTAGACATTAAAAAAAAATTAACAATGAATTCATGTAACAAATACACATAGAAATTCAAGTTATTTTTTTTAAACAATATAATATTATCTCATCATAATTATTGTGTCTTATTACAATAATTAAGGATATGAATTGACTCTATAACTATAATAATGCTAAGGATAAAGGTGTTTTTATTCAATAATTATAAAAAAAATAAAGTTCTTCTATTATTCCATAGCGGCATATCCCACAAATGGGGTAGTCAGCAGACTAACCGCGTGTGATATCCACGTAAGTTGTCCTCTCCATGCCAACAAAAAATTAATACATTTAGGATGGTTGGCAAATATCATCGTTGAATTTAAAATGAAAAATGTGTTTGTGCCAACACCCACTCGTCCTTTACCGGACACTTAAAAACTTACTAAAGAGAGTGGGAGACCAATGTATGTCGGTCGCTCCATGGAAAATAAAAGTAAAAGGTTTTATTAAAAATAAAAAACAAACATATTGAACACTATAATCATATTTAAGCCATTGAATCGTGCCAAATTCTATTCAAGGAGATCAATTTCAAATGACAAAAACGAAATTAGTCTCTTTCTGGCTTGTGTTAAATTAACCCGAATTCTCCGGGAATAAGAAATACTTATCCAATAAATCTGATATTACGTATAAATATTCTAAGTATTAGGTCGGTTCATATGAAATTGCCGATTTTCGTTTAGTCGTTAATGAACCGCACTTGAGCACGGACGTGCGTTACGTTAAGCGATATTTTTTTATTATTTTGATTCTTTGGTGTGTTGTGTTAGTATTGTAACATTTTTCGGTGATATATTTTTAGTCCTTCATACAATAGACCATTAAAGGTCACGTGGTCTTGTCTATGGATTTGCTTTTGCGTGGGGGGCAAACAATCAAATTGCGCAAATCATACTTGTAGGATGTTATGCCATAAGAGAAAAAAAAGAAAGTCAGACGACAAAATTATAACAAAATCGACACTGACAGTTTTTTTTGATTATTAGGTATCTATTCTTTAGGCGTCCCACCTAATATTACACCGTAAACACTGTGAATGTGTTGTGTTGGGATGCCTGATGCCCCTCAAGGATTTTTCTGTGACGTCATCCTTTAATGGTCTATATGGTCTCAACAAAAAATTTACGTATAGTTTTTTTGTATGAATATAAACTTCAACACGGCAACGGCTACAAAAAACATCAATTCAGCCTTTGGGACAGACACCACTAATGAAAGAACCGTTCGGTTTTGGTTTTCCAAATTTCGTTCTGGTGATACCAGCCTTGAAAATAACCCTTGTGGAAGACCACCATCTGTTGTCGAAAATGTGGAATTAAAAAATATTGTCGAATCTAATCCTCAAAACAACCGTTCGTAAATACGCAGCAGAACTTGGGGTTTCTCATTCAACGATTGTTCGACATCTGGGTGCTATTGGAAAGGTGAAAAAATTGGATAAATTGGTACCCTATGATTTGACAGATATGCAAAAGAGACCGCATACTTCACAACTGACCATTTCAAAATTAAACGAATTAAACATTGAAGTTCTTCCTCATCCTCCGTATTCACCAGACCTTTCTCCTACAGACTATCATTTTTTCAAACATCTGGACTTATTTTTGAAAAATAAAACGTTCACCAACGAAATCGATATTATTAGGACCTTTGATGACTTTGCGGCTTCCAAAAATCAAGAGTTCTACAAAAGTGGAATTTATTCTTTGCTAACTCGTTGGCAAAAGACTGTTGATGTAAATGGCAATTACTTTGATTAATAAATATTTTTATATTGTTACAAGAAATGCATTTTTATTTGTTGTTAGAAATCGGCAATTTCATATGAACCGACCTAATATATGATAAGATTTGAGACTGTGGTGTTATTTTTTAATTTTGAAAATCCGTTCCTGAAATATGGGGTGTCCTCATATGAGGACACTAGGAGAATCCGTGTAGTTTTCCTAATATTTTTTCCTATATAATAATACATTATTGTCTTCAACGTTTTACTTATTTTTGTATTTCAATCTCGTTTTAGAAGTTTTAAGTTAGTAGAAATACTAGTTCTACTAGGAAATGGTGATGAATATGATCAGACTCCTTGAGATATATACATAGAACCTCCTGAAGTCAGCCAACTTACTGATGGAAATTCATACAAGGAAGATGGAGTGAATAACAATTGCCTGCCTGAAAACCAATTATGAGCACCTGCGGAAAGACGGCAGCTTTTGAACCAAGGTGCTGGAGATATTTTTGATAGCAATACAATATAAAAAGCTACATCAAGGCCAAATTAAGAAAGATTGAGTCCACCTCAATAGACTTCCAAGTCTTGAGGGAAAACTTTGTGTCCTGGTATCTTCCCAAATATAAATAACTAACGTTTTGAAGGTTTAACTCGATTCAGTAAGCAAAAACGACATTGTTGTGGTTAAATCAATATAATAGAAGAAGGCATATCAAGGCCAAAATTAGAAAGATTGAGTCCACCTCAATAGATTATCAAATCTAGAGGGAAAACTTTGTATCCTAGCATCTCCTCCAAAATAAAAAAAACAGCCAAATTAAGTTTTGAACTACTATAGATGACTCGCACACATTGAATTGCTCAGAAAAATGGACATTAATATTTTTGCCCAGACTGAGGATCGAACCCACGACCCCTCGCTTGCAAGGCGAGTGTGTTAACCACTAGTCCAACCTAATGAATTAGGTTACATACTAGTTAGGTATATTATATATACCGTGTGTACGTGGTGATACATCAATGTGAACTTCCTTAAGGATAGCATGATACAGAGTCTCGATGCTTACGAATCGACACAGGCTGGTTAAGAGTACTCTTTAAACCCGGTGTCGTGGTCTCCTCCCCTAAAAGGAGAGAAGAAAAAGCTCTTCGTTGAGAACCACATTGACAGGAAATAAATAAAATATATTTATTTATTTCGACGAGAGAATAAATACATATTTATCCTCCGTGAGTTGGAAGTAATTAAACTAAAAAGAATCGAGTTTATCCAATCTACGCAAATTTATAAATTTCTTTTTCGCAATTACGTCTCTATAATATTCCGATTAAAATTTAATAATACAAAAATACTTTCATATCACCTACCTACTTATAAGATCTATGAATAATTATATTCGTTGTGTGTAAAGATGTCATACGTACATAATAATATATACTCGCTAGTTTACCCATATCAGTTCACACATCACCGTAATTAAAATTATTTCAGACATTTAACGTTAAAACCCGTCAATAGTGTCGGTCGCTAAATTCAACAATTTTCGTTTCTTCAAGGATATTGGCTCATGATACATCTAGAGAAAAGAAAATTTACGTAAAGGACCCTTTTCTACGTTGTGTTTACGATTTATAAAAGAAAATTTTATCAGTGGAAAACAAACAATAATTTCTATTCAGAACACATAAAGTATAATTTTATAAAAATCAAAAATTTAATTTCTGTTGTACATAAGGTTAGTAATTAATAAATTATTTCCTTTTATACTCAACATTAGCAAGTATAAAAGACCTACCTTATTGCTGAAAATATACAAAGAAAACAACACACAATAACAATCAAGAATAAATATCAAATTTTTTTATGTACAACAGAAATCCATGTTATTTGTTAGAAATAGTCAATGACATAAATTTCATCAATTTATGATTCAACGTTATCGAAAGTTTATTTCTGTAATTATATTACAGATTAGTTTTGAATGCAGTTTTATTTATAAAAGGCATATGGTTTCATACATAACTAGTATATGTCTACAGCGCAAGGGGCGCATCGAGATGAAATATTTTACTGAACCAAAGTTTGACAAAATTCAATCACTGACTATTTTTGTTAATTTTAACAATAAAAATTGGTTTGTTAACGGAAATTAGCCCCTGCCACGCCAATTCCGATCTGAACACAGCCTTCCATTCACTATTGTCAGCCTCATTAGTATACAAATATGATAAATTAAGAAAAATATAATACATAGCATGCAAATAATATAAATATAATAAATATGATCTGTGGGGCCAGAATTTTTTGTAGTGGGAAGGCACCAGCACTTTCTGACTTAATTTTCTCACACTGGGAACTGTCGGCCAAGTGACAGCTTGTGGGTTCGGAATGTGGGATATTAATTTATGATATAATAAGAGATATTTACATAAAATAAATATGAGTTAAAATTCATGCTTGTGTTAGAATTCAAAATATCATAAAAATTTATTCAATGTTTCTGAGTCCGTCCCTGCTCTTATTATCAAGTAATGTCTATAAATTAAATTTACAAATAATATTAGTTATTCAGATTTTATTAATTTGGGAAAATAAAGCAAATTTATGTTCTGAATTCGACCCTGTTCACCAAATTGCGTAATCCTCCACAAGTCAAATTTGCAAACAATGCTAGTCTATAAATTTAACAATGTAGAAAATAAAATATTAAACAAAGTCAACCACACAACACATCATCAAAACTTTACTTTAAAAGAGACATTTAATAAGATAAAAAAAAAAAATTAAATAAAATATTCATAACAGTCAAACTCTATAAAATAAAATAAAAATAAGAAAAGAATCTTAACTTCGGTTAAAGATGATATATTCTGCAATTCTCGACACTGAAAACACTGAATTTAATTTTAGAATTTTATTGATTTTAATTTAGGATGATTTCTTATTATCTCAAAATAGAGATAATCACAAAAGAAGAAAAAAACATATTTTGTTTTCTACTTGGAGAGGAGTATACCAAAAATCAAATTAAATACAACACTGAATCTAATTTTATTCCCCTCTCATCTCCTTGCAAGAAAACACTATCCCGAGTCGATGTTGTGACATCATATTTATCAGTTCATTCCTTTGTCCTCACCACAAAAATTATCCACTCTCTCACTCCTAATTTCAGGTCTCCTATTTTCTATCTCATCATACATACGTGTCCCCATCATTCCCTTTTGAAATTATTTTTATTTGAAGTATTAATACCTACATAACATATCAATATAAACAAAATTTAACCTCTTACCTAAAAGCAATTAATAGTTCATCTATCCTTACTTGTTTTCATCACAAAAATACCTACTCTTTCACTCCTGTACGGGTCTCCTATTTTCTATCTCAACATACACTGACACGTGTTAAAATATTCAATGTATCTTCCTAATAAAATTATCTAATAGATATGTACTCTCTGAAGTACGTACCATTTATTTACCAACAATTATACTTCGAGTAACACATTCATATACCACTTAAAATAGTAAGTCGAAATATATTTAGTTTAATTTCAAACAAAGTTTGTTAAAAAACTAAGACTATGTCACCGGGTAACATTCCCAATTCCTCTATATCATGCTTGTTATATATGGGCAAAAATATTAATGTCCATTTTTCTGAGCAATTCAATGTGTGCGAGTCATCTATAGTAGTTCAAAACTTAATTTGATTGACATCCACACTTCTGAGTAAGTGAAAATCCAGTTTTCAACACAACAGACTGTGTTACATACAATAATCAAATAAAAAAAACAGCGTTTTGAATGTTTTATAGAATTTGAATTGTTTGAGCTATTTTTGATGAGATTTCAAGTTCAGAGTATTGTATATCCAATATATGGGAAGACATAAATCTAAATAAGGATGAATGCTGATCATTTCTTGCTCTACTTATTGTATCGGAATACAATGTTACTCCAGGGAAAGCTATGTATTAGAGTAACGGTGAAGGTTTGTGCATTATTTATTTATTTTATTTTATTAATTGGGGTGAAATATGCACCGCGACCTATAAGATCTATTGTACTCCCCCTACTCAGCTTTCCCGGTGTTGCCCGTCAAAGCACACCCTCAAGTCCCAGACATCTAATGAAGTCTAGGATCTTGAGGGGGTCCAAGGTGTGGAGAGATTCCACTTCTACCCAGTGTCTACCTAGGGTTTTGATTCTTGCGAATCCCACAGCATTGCAGTCCGCTAAGAGATGTCGAGGAGTCTCGGCCTCTTCTTCGCAAAATCTACAGGTGCCATCTTCTTCAAGTCCCAGTTTGCGTAGGTGTTCCCTGAGTCTACAGTGACCCGTTAGGAAGCCTGTTATTGCCTTGAGACTTGTTTTACTTAGGTTAGTGCAAGTCTTGGCCCTTTTGGAGTTATATCCTCCGAGCAGTTCCTTGGCTTGCCTAAGCCTAGGGAGATTCTTTCATAGTTCGTTTCTTTCTTGTCTCCCTTTCTTTTTAATTTCTGCTCGTTAAGTTTGAGGAGGCATGTCCAAACCATCTTGGAGTTGATGATGTTTGAACCCAATGCTTTAATAGCTGCTTGACTGTCAGATAGTATAGCTATATGTTGCTTACTGTATCCTCTGTCGAGATTGAACTGGATACATCTTTCCAAAGCATATACTTCTGCTTGGAAGACACTTGGGAATTTTCCCATTGCTTCAGAGTATTCGGTGCGCGGCCCGTAGACTCCTGCTCCAGTACCCTCTTCTGTTTTAGATCCATCCGTATACCATACGATGGTTCCATTCTTGAGAGAGTGTATAATATCCTCGTCCCATTCTTTCTTTGTGCTCAGTTTGATGGCAAAATTCTTCTCAAAACTGAACTTCTTGATCATTAGATCAGCTGGCAAATCAATGAGGTATGCGCAGTCATTTAGAATTTCTTCTCCTTTGATGCGATTTACCCTCGTTGATTCTGTCTTCTTGAGTCTGAGATATGTCTTCTTTGCAGTTTCCTCCACTACCATGTGGAGCGGTGAGAGATTGAGGATCACCTCCATGGCTGCTGTTGGACATGTTCTCATTGCTCCTGTTATGCATAAGCATGCTAACCTTTGTACCTTTTCGAGTAATTTCCTCGTGGTAACAAGTTTGGTTCTACTTGACCATGCAATGGCTCCATATGTGATGATTGGTTTTATCATCGCTGTATACATCCATAGGAGGATGTTTGGGTTGCAGCCCCAATTTTTACCTGCTATCCTTCTGCAAATCATAAGTGCAGAGGTTGCTTTTTCGACTACTTTGTCGACGTGTCTATTCCACAGCAGCTTTTTGTCTAGTGTTACACCTAGATATTTTGCTGTATCACTTCATTCTACAACAGCTCCATCTAGAAAGATTTCCTTGGTGTTTTGGAGTTTCTTTTTGTTTGTGAATGGTACTAATGTGGTTTTTCCTGAATTCAATTTCAGCCCCACAGATAAGCACCATCTTCTTGTAAGTTCTAATGCACTCTGCATTAAATCACATAGTACATCTTCAAACTTTCCTCTGATTGTGATGACTATGTCATCTGCATATCCATTTACATGGTATCTGTGCTCGGTGAGTTTCCCAAGTATTTCGTCTACAACTAGACTCCAGATGAGGGGTGATAGAACTCCTCCCTGCGGACATCCTCTTGTAGTTGCAACTTTAATATTGCTTTCTCCTACTTTGGATTCCGCAGTTCTTGTGGCCAGCATATGTTTTATCCATCTGGATATTGTGCTGCCTACTCCTCTTTTCTTTCGCGCTTCTTCAACTGCCTCATGGGAGGTATTGTCGAAAGCTCCTTCTATGTCCAAGAATGCACACAGAGCTATTTCTTTATTGTCGATGCTTTTCTGGATTAACTCGGTCAGCTCACACAGGGCAGAGTCCGTGGATCTTCCTACCCTGTATGCATGCTGATTTGGATGTAGTGGTGTTTTATCCAGTAGCTCGCTTCTTATGTAGTTGTCTACTACTTTCTCCATCGTCTTTAACAGAAATGATGTGAGACTGATGGGTCTGTATGACTTTGGAAGGGTCGAGTCCTTCTTCCCATTTTTTGGTATGAAAGTCACACGTGCTCTGCGCCATGATCTGGGTATATACCCCAGAGCTAGGCTGCTTCTTATAATTCTTAAAAGATGTGGAAAGATTTCTTTCTGTCCCTTCTGAAGTAGAACCGGGAGAATGCCATCCACTCCCGGTGATTTGTATGGCTGAAATGAGTTTATGGCCCACTTCAGCCTCCCCGGGGTGCAGACTGTTTTTGTCATTTCCCAATCTTCTTTCTTAGATTTGTAACACATTGTGTGCTCCAAGTCTACTTCGACGGTTTGACTGCCTGGGAAGTGAGTTTCTAACAGCAGAAGTGCTCTCTGCTCCTCACTCTCGGTGTAGTTTCCATCGGGTTTTTTGAGAGACACTGGTCCCTGTAACCCTCCTTTTGCCAGTGCTTTGTGTAGTCTGGCTGCTATTGGAGTTTCAGTGATTCTTTTACAAAAATCTCTAAAGCTTTTTCGCTTTGCTTTCCTTATTTTCTTGTTGTAGTTAGTGAGTGCCTCAGTGTACTCTTGCCAGTCTCCACTCCCTCTTGCACGATTATATAATCGTCGCACTGAGGCTCTCAGATTTGACAGTTTGTTGTTCCACCAAGGCACTTCCCTACAACTTCTTTTCTCTCGAACAGGACAATTTGACTCGTATGCATCCAAAATTGCTACATTTAAGTCTTGTACAGCCTGTTCTACAGCACTCTTGCACGATTATATAATCGTCGCACTGAGGCTCTCAGATTTGACAGTTTGTTGTTCCACCAAGGCACTTCCCTACAACTTCTTTTCTCTCGAACAGGACAATTTGACTCGTATGCATCCAAAATTGCTACATTTAAGTCTTGTACAGCCTGTTCTACAGACGTGTTCAAATTATTAGACTAGAGTTTCAAATAACCAATTTTTTGTATTTGTCTTCAAATATCTTCTATGTTTTTATAAATAACAAACATAACAACAATCACCTGTGAAACTATATACTTGCTGTCAAACTACTTGCGATAAAAATAGTTATAACTCAGTGAAAAGTGAACAAATACGAAGCTATTTACACTCATTATAAACCTCATAGAAATCTCAATATCTGTTATTAAAAGGAAACTGCTATGTGCGGTGAGTGCATATTAAAACTGTTAATAAATTAATTGACTCAAGATTTTTGATCAACTATATACAAGCACTATTGGAACTATCGTCCAATCCGAGCAGTTCACGCACACGCTGCCGCCACCAATAAAAGCGGAGAAAATAAAACAAAAACAGGGTTGTCACTCAACCAGTGCTTTTGATACTGTAATACAATTAATATATATTTAATCTTTCTCTCAAATTCATAGAACAATAATATGATGGATGCACAAGAAATTATTTCTATGGTGAAAAAAGCAGCCAGCGCTTTATCCCAATTGATAACAGAAAACAGTAAATTTACACGTGACCATATTGCTAAAATCAATCCAATAACTATTGAATTTATGGCGGCAATGAGTATCGCGACGGCGAAAATTGCAAGCCAAGAAACTGAAATTAAGCTTCTAAAAGAGAGGATTAATCGATCCGAAAGAGATTCTTCATCAAATAAAGCTGTTGACATATGTGACACTCTCGCAGAAATAGCCGAGAGGAACACGCGATCTAAGAATATCATATTGTTCAACGTACCTGAACCAAACTCTAATACACAAGCGAGTGAACAAATAACCGAAGACCTAGATCACGTGTCGGGGCTTATTCACGGCATAGACACTTTAAATGGCATTCCAGTTGTGAAGGTACATAGATTGGGAGTCAGAAAGAATGATGGAATGAGACCTCTTAAAGTCACATTTAATGATAGCGAGGATGCCAGGTCAGTATTTATGAATAAGTTCAAGTTACCTAAGCACATAAGAGTGAAACAGGATCTTACCGAAATGCAAAGATCCCAGCTAAAGGTTCTTTGGGACGAGTTGGAAACCAGAAGGAACAATGGGGAGAGTAATATTGTTATTAAGTATATTAGCGGTACACCAAAGATTGTTGCAATTAATAAAAAAAACTAATAAATAGCCTTACCTTCTATTCGCAAAATGTTCGAGGAATAAGAACTAAACTATCACTGCTACGGCAGAATACACCAGTGCTGGACTATAACATATATATACTTACCGAGACTTGGTTGGACGACTCAATAGAGAATTCAGAGTTGGGCTTTAACTCATATAACATCTACAGGAAGGATCGCAATAAACGTACAAGTGCGAAAGAGAGAGGAGGAGGAGTTTTGATAGCTATAAAAGATAATATTCCTTCAACACCAATCAAGACAAAATACAATAATCTGGAACAAATATTTGTAATTGCTAACCTTGGTCAGGAGAGGCTGATAATCGGTAATGTGTATATACCACCATCATCTACGTTAGACACATACAAATCTTACTGTAACGAGTTAGAGGAGTTGCATTGTAAATATCCGAATGTAAAATTATTGCTGTTTGGTGATTTCAACCTGCCAAATATTGTATGGTCTTCAGATGCCGATTCGGCTCCTATTAACGAAGGAAATCACGAGGGAGCAAGAGAGGTACTCGAAACTATCAACTTTTTGGGACTTAATCAACGTAACTATATACACAATTCAAGAGGACGCCTTCTCGATCTTGTATTTGCAAACAGTAATGCTACCTATGTGGAGCACGCCAATGAAGAATTGGTACCGATTGACTCCCACCATCCACCACTACACATAAAGATTGATCTGAGCGTCACAAAATTATGCAATGAACCGTCTTTTTCATTGAATTTTAAAAGGGGAGACTACGTTGGGGCAACAGAGTTCTTATTTTCTAGTGACTGGAGTTTCCTGGGGAACGAAAACATTGAATTCGTCGTAGCCGCGTTCTATGGTTTATTGTATGATACCATAAATAGATTTATACCTTATGAAGAATTCAAGAAAAACACGTACCCCAGATGGTTTACTTCAGAATTAAAATTGCTTATATTGGAGAAGAAACTTGCCCACAGAAACTATAGGGAAACAAATGATATGAGATTCTACAAGATTTTTTCTGACCTGAGAGCTAAGTGCAACAAAATCAAGGCGACTTGCTATTCAAGATATATTAGGGAAGCTGAAGATACGACTAGTGATATTAAATCGTTATGGAAATTTAAAAACTCTCTAAGCAAGTGTGATAGCAGCTACCCAGCACAAATGTTCTTGGAGCGAGAGAGTGTAGGTGGAAAAGAAAATATTGTTAACAAGTTTGCCGAATTTTTTGGTAATGTGTTCGAAAGTAATACCAGTAATACAAATGAGTGTTTTACTACTAGTAATAGATCAGTGAATCTGTCTAAGTGTCTTATTGATTCCGACAGAGTTAATTTTATGTTACTTCACCTTGATCCGAGGAAATCTTCAGGTCCTGACAACATACCACCTATATTTCTAAAAAAATGTACAAATGCCCTTGTTATCCCTCTAACAATAATATTTAACAAATCTCTTGAGGGTGGACACTTCCCCTCTTCTTGGAAAATAGGTAACATAACGCCGATATTCAAAAAGGGTTGCAAGGCTGATATATCTAACTATAGGCCGATCTGTATTCAATCTACTATCCCTAAGATGTTCGAATCTCTCGTGTTAGAACAGATCTTGCCTAGCATACGTCCGGTAATCGAACATCAGCAGCACGGATTCCTACCGGGTAGGTCTACTCTTACGAATCTAACAATCTATGAAAACTATATTGTGGAGGGTCTTGCTAGAGGTTGTCAGGTGGACAGTGTTTACACGGACTTCAGCAAGGCCTTCGATAAAGTATCTCACAAAATCCTCCTAACTAAATTATCAACGCTAGGTATAAATAATGCCTTGCTGAGATGGTTCGAAAGTTATTTGTTGGGCCGAACATTGCGCGTTAGAATGGATCAAGTCTTCTCTAATAGTTTTGAAGCTACCAGTGGAATTCCACAGGGTAGCCATCTAGCTCCACTACTCTTTCTTGTTTTCATTAATGATCTCGTCTATGAATTGGCAGATGTCGGCTACCTGCTTTTTGCTGATGACTTGAAAATCTTTAAAAGAGTGGAAAATCATCAGGATTGCATCGTTTTGCAGAATAACCTCAATAAGTTAAACGACTGGTGTAGAAAGAATCAACTCTTGCTCAATGCCAAAAAATGCCAATTTATTCGATTTGCCAGAATCAAGAACGTAATAGAATACAATTACCACCTAGACAACACAAAACTGGAAATTGTAAGAGAAATACGCGATCTTGGGGTCATTTTTGATGAGAAGTTATCATTCTCCTCTCACATTTCTGAGATCACAAATAAAGCTCTAAAAACTTTGGGGTTCGTCCTGCGCACTGTCACCGACTTTGAAAATATCTTTGCAGTCTTGCGTTTGTATCAGTCACTTGTGAGAAGCCATCTTGAATATAATTCTCAAATCTGGTCTCCAAGTTATAATGTCCACATTAATAATATTGAGCGCGTTCAGCATAGATTCTTAAGATACATTAACTTTAAATTACATATACCATTAGAAGAACTAAATTATGAATATTTGCAATCGAGATTGAAATTGGAAAGTTTGGAAAAGAGAAGAATCGTAAATGATCTCATATTTTTATTTAAAATTGTTAATAATTATTTTGACAACCCTGAATTAGTGCAACTCATCAACTATCGTGTACCTAGCAGATATACTAGGAGCCGTGAACTATTTTATTGCGACAACTACACAACAAACTACGTCACACACACAGTTGTTCCTCGATTACACGGCTTAGGAAACCGGCACTTGTCGGACATAGACCTGTTCAATATGAACCTCAATAGTTTCAGGAGTCTGGTAAAAGATATTTTTAGCCCCCCAAATTGTTGACCAGTATTGTTAATTTGAACTGTAAATTTATTTTTTCATCCTTTTTTATATACTTACACTATAATAACATGTTTCACGGTATTGATGTGATTAGGATTTTAATTTTTTCACTACATTACCTTTTATTTATTATCATAATTTTGATTTGTACTGTAATTGATATCATCTTTTTGTATGAATTACACTTTGTATTGTATTTATTGTGTATTTTTTACTGTGAAAGAAATTATTTATTGGTTTGATGGAATTTCAAAATTTTCAACTTGCTGACAATATCAGATTCTACATCTTGCAATGAATTTTTCTAGTTTCTGTTTATTGTAATTAATTAATTTTGTAGTTATTGATTATCATGAATTTATTTTGTGTCTCTTTATATTTTTAACATGTTTACATTGATTAATCTGTGTTGTGCCATACTCGCTACCCCGTAAACGTGTGTTTACTGTACATAAAGCAGTGTAATTTATTTATTATTGTTACCTGTCCGATGCTGGCGGGTCGTCATTTGATTTGTTTATGTTTTGTTTTGTATGTTTTTTTATTGAATGAATAAGTAGAAGTACATATAATATTGTCATTATTATTAATGCTTTTTTTTCTTTGTATGTTGTATGAATTTGTATATAGGATTTTGTACTATGATTTTATGTAAAAGGCATTAGCCGTCTATGTTTGAATAAATAAAAATAAAAATAAAAAAATCGTAACAAAGTTTTCTGAAATGTAAAGAACTGACATTGGGTTATATTTTAACCCATTTTCGTAATTAGCAATGCCGTATTTTTTTTACTAGAGCGTTGGCAACATTGGAAGACATGGAAATTCATGATTTTGTCATTTAGTAACAAAGCGTTCCGGCAACTGCCGGAAACTTCAGAAAACTTTGTTACGATTTTTATAAAAACATAGAAGATATTTGAAGACAAATACAAAAAATTGGTTATTTGAAACTCTAGTCTAATAATTTGAACACGTCTGTAGTTCATAATGATTTTTTACTTTAGAATTGACCAGTTCTAAGTTGTGCTTAAGACTGGTCATATATCCCTCCCAGTCTGTTTTCCTGGGATTTCTTATAAGATCTGTCTTTATAGACAGGCCTTCTAAATCAAATCTTATGATTTTGTGGTCGGAGAGAGAGGGTTCCTGCGATACTCTCCATCTTTTGACCATTCTATTGATATTTCCACTTGAAAGTGTAATATCTAATACTTCCTGTCTTACTCTAGTGATAAATGTGGGATCACTTCCCACATTCAATATATCTAAGTTTTCAGTCAGGATGAATTCTAGGAGTTCTTCGCCTCTTCTGTTGATATCACTACATAGTGTTATGAGCATTTGCATCACATCCCAATATGAGAGGGAGGTTCTTACTGCTGCAATATTTAACCAAACCTTGAACTTCTAGTGGTGGCGCTGGCCCATTAAAGTCAAAGTATGCCGTTGCAATTACTATATCTCGACATGTATCACCCATATCGATACTTGCTCGGATGGGTACTAGATCGCGGGACATGAATTCTGACAGAGACATATATTTAATATTGTCTCTTATCAAGATGCAATCTCTTGGTTTGTCATCCTTCATGTCCCAGATTACTTTAGCACCCAAGCTAGACAGACCTCTGATCTGTCCCTTGTAAATCCAAGGTTCAGGTTTGTGCATTACTTTGTGTATGAAGCAACGAGAAGAGATAGTTTTGAAAATATTTTGAGTTCTATTCGCTTTTTATCAAATAATGAGCTTGATAAAAAAGACAAATTGTAAACCCTGAGACCGCTTATTGTTCACATGTAATGAAAAATGCATGAAGATTTGCACTTCTAGCCAATCTATTTGACATGATGAAGCAATGGTTGATTATTTTGGTAAGCATTTGAGGAAACAGATGATAAAAAAATAAACCCATTCAATTATCTGATTGATTTTGATCCTTGAAGAAAAATCTTTCAAAGAGATTTAGAAATGGAGAAAAAAATTGGATAATGTTCCTCCACTGTACATCACTTATTGAACCAAAATACATCTGACAAAAGAGAATTGCCCTACCACATACTCTGTAATATGTCTGTTGTTAAAAATAAATCACATCACATCCCTCCAATATTACTACATCAATTTTCATATCTCTCCTATTTTATTACATCAATGTTCAATATGCTTTTGTCTATGCTCTCTCACTTCTGTCTGTCTCTCTGCTCTGTATCTGTTTTGCTTGCTAGTTTACAATAAAAACATCTCACAACATCTAAATAATCAAGTTGTGTTTTCATTTGATTTAACCACAACATGGTA
This sequence comes from Athripsodes cinereus, assembly GCA_947579605.1. Lineage (NCBI taxonomy): Eukaryota > Metazoa > Arthropoda > Insecta > Trichoptera > Leptoceridae > Athripsodes > Athripsodes cinereus. Next base: position 19,037 of record OX388312.1, on the reverse strand, counting down.
GCAGAGCGTGGTTAAAGATTTGTGAAGCCTTTAAAAATGGAATTTAACACTATTGAGAAACTTCGCGGCGCTGAGAATTGGATCACATGGAAATTCGCCATCAAACACATGCTTAAAGGTTGTGATGGTGCATTTGAAATCTGTGTTGGAGATCTGAAAAAGCCGGCTGAAGAAGACAAATTGAAAGTGTTTGATAAAGCAAATAGACATGCTTGCCAACTGATAGTGAAGACGGTTGATACTAAAATACTGTCTTTGTTGGTAATGTGTGATACAGCAAGAGACATGTGGGTCAAACTACACTCTGTCTTCGAGCAACAAACCAAGCAAGCTGCTCATGCTTTGCAGTCCGAATTCTTCAATTTTACTAAGAATTGTGCTGATGATATGGTGACACATATTGCCAAATTTGAAGGACTGGTGCTACGCATGCAGCAACTGAATGTCAAGCCTGATGAATTATCATTGATGGTCAAACTGCTGGATACTCTTCCAGATGATTTTGAAAGTTTACGACAGGCTTGGTGGGCGAGAAGTGAGGAACAGCAGACTTTAATTAACCTTGTTGGAGTCTTGACAGCTGATGAAAGGAGGAAAAGTGATAGAAACTCAAAACAAAGAGAGTTAGAGGCTCTCATGTCAGGATGCAGTCTGAAAGGAAAGAGAAATACTTTCTCGAAATATACTCCGAAGTCTTCAAAGAATAACAAAATGAAACCTAATTTTAAGTGTCACAAATGTGGAGTACCTGGACATATTCGCAAAAATTGTCCAAATCAAAATAATACTAATTCTTATAAAACTAATAGTGTGTCTAACCATTTACAATCAAGTGATCAGACATTTGTGAGTGAAATCTTAAGTGCTGAAAACAGTGGTGATATCTGGATTATTGATAGTGGTGCTACAAATCATATGTGTTTCAGGAAGGACATTTTCTATTCTTTTGAGGATTTTGAAAGAAGTATTTCTGTTCATGTTGGTAAGAACTCTACCATGGAAGCAGTTGGTAAAGGTGTAATAAAATTTAATTCTGAAGTGAATGGAACATTGCTTTCTTGTTCTATGGTGGATGTGTTGTATGTACCAAGTGCTCGTAGAAATTTGTTTTCAGTGTGCTCTGCATTGGATAAAGGCCTGAATTTTAAATGTGTAAAAAATAAATGTGAATTCACGAAGGATGGATGTGTGAAGGCTTGTGGTGTACGAATTGGGCGACTCTTCAAAATGAACATTCAGATTGTTGCACCAAGTAATCCTTGTAAAGTTGAAACTAATATAGCTGTTGATAACTCTATACAAATGTGGCATGAACGCCTGGGACACCAAAATAAACAGCATATTCGGAAAATACTTATACAACATGGCATTAAATTCACAGATAATGATGATGAATTGTGCAAGGCTTGTATTGAAGGTAAACAGCATAGAACTACTTATCATAGTCGTGTACAACGGGCTACTAGTCCTGGAGAGTTGATGCACGCAGATCTATGTGGGCCAATGGAACACCCAACTTTGAGTGGAAATAGATATTTTTTGTGCTTTACTTGTGATTATACTAAGTTCAGAATTGTATATTTTCTCAAGGAAAAATCTGAAGCATTCGATAAAATATCTGAGATGATTAACTTTGTGAACAATCAGTGTAAGGAATCAGTAAAAACAATTCTTTGTGATGGCGGTTTAGAGTTCAATAACAGAAAGGTTCTTGACTTGTTGAACCAAAAAGGAATCAAGATGATAATGTCAAATCCATATACACCGGAACAAAACGGATGTGCTGAGCGTTCAAACAGAACCATAGTGGAGTTGTCCAGAACTATGCTATTGGCAAAAGGATTGCCTAAATTCCTTTGGGCTGAGGCTGTGAACACCAGCGTGTATGTGTTGAATAGAACAGGTCCAAGTGGAATAACCAGTAAATCACCATATGAATTATTTTTTGATAAATCTATAACTCTGAGGAATTTTCGTGTTTTTGGTACTGAATGTTTTGTACACATACCAAATCAAAAACGACAAAAATGGGACTCGAAAAGTCAAGAAGGTATTTTTGTGGGATATTCACATGACATTGATGGTTTCAGGATATGGATCAAATCAAGCAACAAAGTGATACGTAGTAAGGATGTGGTGTTCAAACCTGATCATCCTGGAGAAACCTTTGTCTTGACTGATACTCATGATTCAGATAGCACTGAGGATGATCAGAGCTTGGAAGCTAGTCATGAAGAACGTGTAAATACACCTCCTAGAGATACTGTGGAAACATTTAAAAGTCGTCTGAGAAATAAGGTGGAGCCACCAAGTCGACTTATCGAAACTTTGATCTGTGAAATTGAACCAAAAAGTTACCCTGAGGCAGTGGAGTCGGAGGATTATGTGCACTGGAAGAGTGCCATGGAAGACGAAATGTGTTCTCTCATAGAAAACAAAACCTGGACTTTGCAAGAACTCCCACCAAATAGAAAGGCAATATCAAATCGGTGGGTATACAGAATAAAGAGGAACCCCGATGGACAGATAAATAAATACAAGGCCAGGCTGGTCGCAAAGGGATTTAGCCAAAAGAAAGATGTTGATTATCATGAAACATTCAGTCCAGTTGTACGCTTTGATACAATCAGAACATTTTTAAGTGTGGTAGCGAAGGAGTCACTTGCTTTAGCACAATTTGATGTTAAGTCAGCGTTTCTTCATGGTAATCTAGATGAAGAAATATATATGCAACAAGTAGAGGGTTATGAAGATGGTACTACCAGAGTGTGTAAGCTGAAGAAAAGTCTCTATGGTTTGAAACAATCTCCGAGAGTATGGAATAAACAATTTAAAGATACCATGATGGAATTGGGATTAATAGAAAGTGAAGCTGATCCTTGTATGTTTTATAATTTGACTGATTCTGAAAAACTCATAGTTGTAATCTATGTTGACGATGGTCTGGTAGCATCATCTAACAGAGAATGTCTAGATTTATTCTTAAGCATGCTGAAGAAGAAGTTTAGTATTACTATTGAACCAGTTGGTTACTTTCTGAACATGTCAATTGTCTGCAATAATGATGGATCAATTTCTATAAATCAAAAGATGTATACAGAATCCATACTTAAGAAGTTTAATATGTATCATGCAAATCCTGTATCAACACCTATTGACAAATATTTGCCACTGGAAGAGGCAAGAGATATAAAGTTGACATCTGCTCCATATCGTGAGGCCGTTGGTTGCTTGATGTATCTGGCTGTTGTTTCTAGACCAGATATTACATTTGCTGTAAATTATGCATCCCAATTTCTTGATAAAGCTGAAGACAAACACTGGCAATTAGTGAAACGCATATTGAGATACCTGAAAGGTAAACCTGATTTGGGGATCACTTATAAATGTGACTCGGAAACCTTAAGAGTGTATAGTGATGCTGATTATGCGAGTGATCCAGTAACTAGAAAGTCAGTCAGTGGAATGGTCACTATATATAGTGGAGGACCTATAACTTGGTTCAGTAGAAGACAACAGTGCATCTCGTTATCCACTACTGAAGCTGAATATATTGCAGCAAGTGAATGTGCAAAGGAAGCAGTTTGGTTGACAAGATTATTAAATGAAATAACCGAGGTTTCCACTCCGTTACTTTTGGTAGATAGTCTAAGTGCTTTAAGATTGGCAAAGAATCCTGAGTTCCACAAGAAAACCAAACATACTTATTGAAGTTAGACATCATTATATAAGAGAGTTAGTTAATGAAGAGGAATTGGTCATTGAACATGTACCATCAGAGCTTCAAATGGCTGACATGTTAACAAAGCCCCTATCAAGAGTGATGTTTGAGAAGCAATTGTCTTTGCTACATGGATGATAGAATAATATTGTTTTATTTGTTATTGATATTGTTTGATATATCATGTGATGTAATGTTCTAGAGGGGATGTTGTTAAAAATAAATCACATCACATCCCTCCAATATTACTACATCAATGTTCACATCTCTCCTATTTTATTACATCAATGTTCAATATGCTTTTGTCTATGCTCTCTCACTTCTGTCTGTCTCTCTGCTCTGTATCTGTTTTGCTTGCTAGTTTACAATAAAAACATCTCACAACATCTAAATAATCAAGTTGTGTTTTCATTTGATTTAACCACAACAATGTCGTTTTTGCTTACTGAATCGAGTTAAACCTTCAAAACGTTAGTTATTTATATTTGGGAAGATACCAGGACACAAAGTTTTCCCTCAAGACTTGGAAGTCTATTGAGGTGGACTCAATCTTTCTTAATTTGGCCTTGATGTAGCTTTTTATATTGTATTGCTATCAAAAATTTATCCTGCATCTTGGTTAAAAAGCTGCCGTTTCTCTGCAGGTGTTCACTATTGGTTTTGAGGCAGGCAATTGTTATTCACTCCATCTTCCTTGTATGAATTTCCATCAGTAAGTTGGCTGACTTCAGGAGGTTCTATGTATATATCTCAAGGAGTCTGATCATATTCATCACCATTTCCTAGTAGAACTAGTATTTCTACTAACTTAAGACGTCTAAAACTAGATTAAAATATAAAAATAAGTAAAACATGGAAGACAATATGAATAATAATATAGGAAAAAATATTATGAAAACTACACGGATTCTCCTAGTGTCCTCATATGAGGACAGTAAAAGTTAAACAAGGTTATATCATCACTGGTTACACATAAATAAACATTATTTGTGCCACCAAATCCGCTAATGATATATGAATTGACCTACATATATATTTTATAGATTTAGAAAAAAAAAAAAAATTTATATACTTTCGGGAAGAGGTCGTCATTTTTGTGAATTTTCAAAATACGGTAATTTTGAAATGATGCACACATCCATCCACGACGAAAATCAAAGATACAATGATTTGTTCATAAAGAGGAACGTCTTGCTTGTAGGATAGTTCTGTTTCAACATGCTCACGCTTATTGTTTAGTTGTTATGGTCAATTTTAATGTACATTGTTTCCGTCCTCATATGAGGACACTAGGAGAATTCGGGATAAAGTTTAGGTGGCAGCATTTAAATGTTTTTTATCCTTAAAACCGTTGCCGTGGATGTGAAGTGATCCAACCCATAAAACAGACTACGTCTGCTACGTCAGCCAGGTCCCCTGCCTACTGACGTGGTAGGATCGGAGATGCCAACACTGGCATAGTGGTATTAAACTGGAGAGAATTAAAATATTAATAAATCGTTACCTAAACGGATAAATAGGAGTCCTTGGACTCCTGCAAAATCCGAGAAATAAAGTTATTTCAACAAGACAGACATTTCGAGAAAAAGGATGATGAAATTACGCTGTCACATCCGCCAATACTAATCTGACAATAGCCAAGTTATTTTTGTATAGATATCGCTAAAATTTTTGCACAATCTTCCTGATCAAATATTCCACTAATATAAATAACAAATTATTAAAGAATTTGTATATTTTAGAAGAAAAAACTAATTTATCACTTGGGTTATTTCACCAATGAAGCTAAGAACGATCTACCTGTAGGAGAGTTGCTGGAAAGTTAAGTAGCATTCACCTGGCTTCACTTTGGATGATCATCCAGAGTGTCACACTGATATGTTATAACTAGATTCGCAATGTCATACAAAACTTCTCTAAAAATGTGTACCTACCCTTCGAGGTACAATACCTGAGTAATATATATTCATCTCTTTTCTTATAAATAAAAATCGATTGACCATTGTCATAGTTTAGTTTTTTTAACAAACTTTGTTAGAAATTTGAATAAATATTTTAATTTATTATTTTAAGTGGTATATGAGTGTGTTAATCGAAGTATATTTGTTGATGAATAGTTGGTGTGTACTTCTGAAAGTACATATCTATTGGAGATATTTTTTTTTATTAAGAAAGTACGTAGATATTTGACACATGTTATGAAAGATCATCGAACTGAGTACTGAACAAAGAAAATGGATGAACTCTTAATGGCTTTAGGTAAAAAGGTTAAGTTTTGTTTATAATGAGATGTTATGTATAAATATTACACGGAAATATTTCAAAGGATTTCTTGAAATACACGTGTCGATGTTTAGATGACAGAGCAGTAGATACTATTACTCGGATGAAGAAAGTACCTACCTTGATTTAAAAAAAGGAGATGGACTTATAAAAATGAGTTGTCAGAGAGTAGTGTGCATTGAATTGTATAAATGATATTTGTATGTTAATTTGTTTTATTGTAAACAATGTACAGTAAAGAATAAAATAAATAAATAAAAAATAAGTAGTGGGGCTTTTTTGATTAGATCTGTTGGGAGATAAGGACGATTCGAGTGACAGTGTTTTCAAAGGAGAGTGATCAAAGGAGAGTGGAATAATTGATAAATTCAGTGTTGTATTTGATTTTATTTTTATGTACCTACCTACTCCTCTCTCTAAGTAATAAATATATTTTTTTTGTGATTATCTCTATTTTGAGGTAATAAGAAAATCATCCTAATATTTATTAAATTTTTACGTTAAATTCTGTGTTTCGGAGCAAGCGATTTGCAGTTTTATCAGCTTTAACCCAAGCTAAGATATTTTATATTATTATTTATTTAAATTTTCGTAATAGATATTTTGGCGTTATGACATTGCCTCTTTTCTTTGAGTATCAAAACTCTTGTGTGATTGGTATCAGACAAGTGAATTTTCTGCAGACAAAGAATTGATAAAATTTTGTATAATGTTTTAATGAATGTTTATGAGACCAACCTTGTTAATCATTTATTTTCGACAATTAATAAAATTTGAACAACTGATATAAAATACAAATTAAGCGTATAGAAACTACTTGATAATATGAACAGGGACGGACTCAGAAACATTTATAAATTTTTACTTTCCGATATTTTGAATTCTAACACAAGCATGAATTTAACTCATATTTATTTTATGTAAATATCTTTTATTATATTATAAATTAAAATCCCAAAAATCCCACCCACACGACTTAGCGTTGGATACTAAGAGAAAATTACGCCTGTGATTGAACCCATCCTGGTTATCGAGGTTTAAAGACCAATCAGGCCCCGAAGAAATTATTTTATTATTATCTTATTGTTAGGTTAGGTTAGGTTAGGTTTTTTTTTTTTTTTTTTTTTCTCCTTTTCTTTACTTCTGCCTTGCATATTTATCAAGGCTTATGAACATGTTGTTTATTTTATTACTCATTAAATTGTCTATAAGTAGTTACATGTTAGCATAATATTTTATTCATATAATCTCTTTTTACTATATTACAATCTATTTTGTTGTTTAGCTATCATTTTTGTGCGCAGTGTTGATTTCTTTCTCTATCCACCTTTCTTCTACAATCACTTCATTCGGTTTACTACAGTCATCTCATCACACATTCATTCGTTTTACACCTACAAACTACGTCTTATGTCTAATTTATTCTTACATTCAGCTTATTTACAAAAACTTATACTTAATTCTATATCTTATGCTCTATTGTTCTTAGTACTATATCATTCTAAATTGTTTGTGACTTAAAGCTAAATCTTATTCCTAGTTCTCTCCTTCTTGTATATTAATTTGTTCCTGTTGTATCTTCGTCATCTCGTGTGTTTATTGTTTTCGTTATTGTTATAACGCTCATAATGTATTCCCCAAAAAACCTCATCCTCTCCTCGTCTTCTAGGATTTGTCTGAGCTCTCCAAAATCATGAATTTGATTTCTCGAGACTATGTTCCATTTACTTCTGGCCCTTTCTATTACAGGACATTCAAACAGCAAGTGTCTGACGTCCTGCACACTCTGCCCGTCGCATGTACACCATGGAGTTTCTCTTTTGTGGAATCTGTGCAAGTATTGCCTGAACAATCCGTGGCCTGTAAACACCTGCGTGTATTCAAAGTGGATACCAAGAACTTTTCCCACCTTTTTTGCATCTTCTGCAGTAGAGAAAAATTGTCCTATATGTATTTTGTCTTTCTCTGTTTTGTATTCTTGTTCCCACTTTTCTCTTGTTTGTCTTCTCAAGATCGCCTTCGCGTAACTCGGAGGAAACATATCGAATTCGGCCTGAGTCTTCTTCTGTGTTGCTTTCTTTGCAAGCTCGTCTGCCTCTTCATTTCCTTGATGTGCTTTAATCCACTGAAAGTCACACTCCACCCCCACCTCATGCAAACCGCAGTATAACCTGCGTATGTCCACAATAAGCGGGTTTGTTCCATTTGCATCAGTTATGGCTTGCAGACCTGACATACTGTCACTGTATATGGTACATTTCCTTTGAATATTCTTGTTGACCATCCAATTCATCGCAGATCTGATCGCAACCAGTTCCGCCTGGAACACTGAGCATTCATCGGCAAGCTTTATCATCTTCTTTGCAACAATTTCACTTTCATCATATACCACAAATGCCGCTCCGACCTTACCGTCCAACTTGCTGCCATCCGTGTATATTCTAACGTCCTGAGAGTGCTCCCCCTCCGACATCTGCTCTATTGTGATGCAGGCTCTTTTTCCTGGATGCGGCAAATCTGCTACCGCAACCGGTTGCATCATTTTCCTGTCATTTGGGAGCTATCTCATTATACCGTTTCTCTTGGTGAAGTAAACCTCTGCTCTTTCCTGCACTTCCATCTCTAGTGGAGGCACTCCAGCCATCACCAATGCCGCCGTCGTGGACACAGTCCTGTACGCCTTACAGATCTGAAGAAGAAAGAGTCTTTGCAAGCTTCTGATTTTATCTCTGTTCTTCTTCTTCTCCACTGCCTCTGCCCAGACCGGTGCTGCATGAGTGAATATGGGGACCACGATTCCCTGGTATAGTATTTTCAGAATCTCCGGGGCAAGACCCCAAGTGCATCTGGCAGCTCGGGCTAACTTTTTGTATATGTTCAGAGTCTTCTTGCACACCATCTGAATGTGGTCCACAAAACCAATATTTTTGTCTAATACCACTCCCAGCACCTTGCAGGTATCTGTTGGTTCAAGCCTGATTCCATCCATATGGATATCAATGGTATCAACCTTCATTCTTCTAGTTATTATCATGAGGTTTGTCTTTTCCGGAGCGAAGGTCGTTCTTACCTTGTTCCCCCAACTGCTTAGCCTCCTCAGAACTTGAGTACACCTTTCTCCAAGTTTCATACCACATCCGTCAGCAACAGCTACAAATATGTCATCCGCGAAGGCATGCACGTATAGGTCATCACCGCACTCCATCTCCAATGCCTCATCAATGAGTACATTTCACAACAGAGGTCCCAAAACGGAACCCTGCACACATCCCTTGGTGATCTGTTTACTGTGCACCGTCCCCGCATGCTCCATGGAGACCTCTCTATCACTGAGGTAATCCTTGATTATTTTATATATATCGCGTGGCACTCCTTTCTGGCGAAGTTTAATCAGTATTGCGGGCCACCAAGCATTATCAAAGGCTCCTCTTATGTCTAATGATATCGAGGCTACCAGCTTTTTGTCATCTCTGTGTCTTTTAATGAAGTCCACTGCGCCAACCAGGGCGTCCTCCACACTGCGCTGCGGCATAAATCCAAATTGATGTTTTGATATCTTCTCCTGTTTTAAAAGTCTCCACATCAGTCTTCTAGCAATTATTTTCTCAAGTGTTTTGCCGAATATTGGAAGCAGACCTATCGGCCTGAACGACCTCACGTCAGTCTGGTTTTCCTTTGCAGGTTTCGGAATAATAATAGCCCAGGCTCTTTTCCACTTTTTCGGGAAATATCCTACTTCTAGGCATCTATTGAAAATACTTTTAAGCAATTCACTATCTGCTTCGTACGTCTTTGTGCAGATGTCCGACGTGAAACCATCCTCCCCTGGTGCCTTCGAGGGATCCATACTACGCAGTACTATATTGATCTCGTCGTGGGTTATTTCTGTTTCTGTTTCTATGTTATTATATTCCTCTTTTATCTCATTTCTGATCCTTCTGTGTATTTCAGTGTCAGATTCTTCATCATCATCTGGATAGAAAACTCTCATGAATGTCTTAGCACTTTCGTCAGCTCCGGAGCACCATTTGCCTTCGCACTGTATCACCATGGGAACTCTTCTTCCCGAGTCCACAGCCAAGATTTTATTTGCTCCATCCCACACCGATTCTCTTCCTTGTCTCTGACAAAACTCTTTCCAGCTTTTGCACTTGGCTTCGGCAATTTCTGTTTTAAGCTCTGTCTTTAGGTCAAAGTATATTTCATATAGGGCTTTTTTTCTTGGTCCTGTTGAATTCGCCAGTTTTCTTTTGGCTTCTTTTACTCGCTTTGTTTTGTTTCCAATCTGTTCATTTCACCATGGAGGGCATTTTGCTCTTCTTTTCTTATTCTTGGGACGACAAAACTTCTCGCAGGCAATCCGCACAGTTGTTGAGTACATTTCGATGATGTTTTCCAATTGCTCTCCATCAGCTTTGCTGATGGTATCCACTCTCAATTGGTCATTTTTAGATATTTCCTCCACCACAGCTCTTCCAAACTCTTCCCAGTTTGTGTACCTTGTATTATACTTTCTTGTTGTATGTTTTTCGTATAAATCAGTTTGTCTTGATAAATCAAACTTTATTGCACTGTGGTCTGAGTGAACAACCATGTCCTCTTCCACTTTCCAGTTTTGAATACTGTTCTCCATATTTTGGGTGCTTAAAGTGACGTCGATAATGCTTTCCACCAGCTTACTCCATCTGACAGCCCGAAAAGTAGGCTCAACCCCACTGTTGTGAACCGTGAGACCACTCTGCATGATGAACTCCGCTATTTCCTTTCCTCTTTGGTCTATTCTGTCTGATCCCCAAATGCTGTGTTTGGCATTTAGATCTCCAGCTATTATGACTCTCCTTTCCTTAGCAAGAAGCAATTCCAGACTGTCCAGTTTTTCTTGTGTGTTGTCATTTGGAGCTATATACAAGGAGACCACAGTTGTTCTATCTCCGTTCTTGTTCGTTAGCACCGCTGCGACCATACTGTGATTCACAAATTCTTCTAGCTCTATACACATTATTTTTGAGCCAACAAAGATTGCCGCCTTCACGGGTTCCTCGCGGCTGCCTCCACTCTGGATGATTGAGACCCCACTATATCCCTTACACACTCCCACTGCACCAGTATAAGGTTCCTGGACTATTGCCACGTCCGCTCTTCCCTCCAGGCATATGTTTATAACCTCTTCTGTAGCTTCCCTACATCTCTGGAGGTTACATTGGACCATGGCAACTTTGTCCTTGTGGGAGCCCTTAGCACTCGTAATTAATGGAGTCTCTAAGCAACTCCTCCATTCTCTTCCAAACGGGACACTCTTTGCTCGTAGCAAAGTGGTCCGCCTTGTATTTCCTCTCCTGGCAGTTACCGCATGTGGGTTTCTTTTCAGGGTTATTCTTTATTGGACAGTCTCTGTACATATGCCCTTGAGTGCACATGTTGCATCGTGCAGCTTCCTCGCAGTGTTTTTGCAGGTGCCCAAACTTTAGGCACCGGTAGCACTGCATTACAGGCAGTATGTTCTCCACTGTCACTCTCTGGAAACAAACCATTGATCTTCCCCTGTGTCGTCAATCTACCCCAGGTCTCTGGTTTGATCTGGCACACTACATCGATGAGCAAGGTATTTCTATTTTTAATCAAATATTTGGTTTTTAAATCTTCATTGATATTAAGACTCTTATTCTGCTTTTTGATGGATTCATTAATATCGCTGTCTTTTACTCCCTTCAGCAAGCCCCTCAGCACAACATACGGGTCTTTCTTTTTAATTGAATCGCTCCATGTTAAAGAGGCGTTAGTCCAATTCACGTAATTTTACAGGAATGCAATAAAACTCTCTGGTGAAAAAAAAATAAAGGAAACAATTTTTTGTTTACATTTATTAAAGTAAAATAGTATATTTTACATACGATTATCTATCACTCATGGAGAAATTCACTTTAGTCTGTGAGAAAATTTAATTAGAAAACGTTGGACTTACGCCCTTTTTACAAGGAATGGAAAGGAGTTGTAATAAATGAACAATTTCACAATAAAAAGTATAAATATAGTTCACAATATTAATATTAAAATAATAAATAAATGTATTCTAACGACAGACGTAACTTTTTAAATATAAAAATGAATTATATAGATGTATGTAGAGTATTTATTAATCATTAATGCCATGATCACAGTCTATTGTCAGTGTCGTCATGTCAATGTCAATTTTGGCGGTAAAATGTTCTAATTGACAATTTGCAATGTTGCCATACAGTAAACTACCTAAAAATATTTAGTTCCTACTGATAGTATTATAATAAAGTCATAACTTTATTACAATATTGCGAACCTAATGTACCCTTTTAACATGGAATGAAAAAAAAAAGATATAATTTTTGTATATATTCACTCGAATTACGCCGGTATGTTGCATTTAATGTGCTACACGGATGGATAAGTGTTTTTTCGACATTTTTGCATAAATAACTCAATTTAGCAAAAATTGTGACTTACGCCGATTCAATTTCTCTTGCCGTCAGCTTGGTATCCACGGTGCGGCTCTCAATTTCTTTCCTAACCGTTTCAGCATCCTCCTTGCTAGGACAGTGAATAACCACTCGCTGATTTCTGGCCTTCCTCATTCCTGTAACAGCAACTCCTAGACTCCTGGCATTAATAGTTTTCTTAATCTCTCCTTCTACCACCTCAGATGTCTTGGTTGCGTCTTGAGAGCTAACTATTATTCCAAAGTCTCTTCTTCCCTTCACCGCATCTGAGTACGAGACACCTAGGTTAGGTTAGGTTAGGTTAGGTTAGGTTAGGTTAGGTTAGGTTAGGTTAGGTTAGGTTTTTTTTTTTTTGCTCTTTATTGTCTATCCTGCTTAATTATGCAAGATCTTATAACATTACGTTCTTTATATTCATTAACTTATTTTAGTATAACATTTGTCTAACCCATTTGTTAAATATACAATCGAGCTATTGAGTCGTCATTCTCTTTCTATCTTTCTCTTTAGTCATCCATCTTAATTTGATTACAATATGCATCTGAATTTAATATCTATCGACTATGCTTACTTATTTATTCTAGTATACACTCATTTTTTTCCTTTTGCTAATTAATCAAATTTCTATCCCTTGATTCTGTTAAATTACAATACTAGGTACAATCAATAGTATTATACAATAATAATACAAAACTTCCATTATACAAATAATAATAATCATGCTAAGTATTTTTATTCTGCTTATTTACATGAATACATTGTGTGATTTGATTTTAAGCATCTTATTTACTCTTATATCTAATTCCATACTTTATACATTGTTTTTTACTTCAACCATTCTCTCTCTTTCATCCTCTTCATTCATCCTTCTCATTTTAATTACACTCGTTCTCAAAAATTCTGCAAACACTTTCCACGCCACTTTGTTGGTCGTAATTTGTTTCAAGTTGTTAAATTCTACGTCATTCATTTCACACATTTTGCTTATGTTATATCTCTCCCTTTCCACCACTGGGCAGTTGTATATCATATGGAATATGTCTTGCACCGATTCGCCGTCACATGGGCAGTACGGTTCCTCTCTTTTCTTAAATCTGTGTAGATATTGCCTGAACGCCCCGTGCCCCGTGACGGCCTGGGTCAGCTCATACGACACTCCAGCCTCCCCAATCGTTCGGACCGCATCTCCAGTGCTTGCAAAAAACTTTCTTGTGACCTCTCCGGTCTCGGAGCTTTGGTATCTATTGTTCCACTCCTCCAGAGTTTTTTCGTGAATTAATCTCTTCGCGAAGCTGATGGGAAGACAGTCATACGCTGGGGCTACTTTTCTCTTGGTCGCCAGCTTTGCGAGCTCATCCGCTCTCTCGTTTCCCGGATTGTCATTATGTGCCTTTACCCAGTGAAATGCGACTTTATGTTTACCATCCTTCTCCAAAGTTTCCAATACTTCACGGATGTCGCTTACTAATGGATTCACGGATCCTGGATTTTTCATTGCCTGTAAGCCCGAAAAGCTGTCACTCAGGACTCTTATGAACGACTGAGTTTTTACATTACGCTTGATCCATTCCAGCGACTCCCGCACAGCCACCAGTTCGGCCTGAAACACCGAGCACTCGTCTGCCAACTTTATCATCCTCGAAGTGATCTCTATCTCGTTTCTATACACCACGAAGGCCGCCCCCACCCGTTCTTCCAGCTTGCTGCCGTCTGTATAGATGTCATAGTCCGTTTCCAGCTCCTCGTTTTCCTGAGTATGAATTTCTATTTCTCTGCGTCGAGCCGGATGATTAAGGCACCTGATGCTGACCTTGGTTTGGAACCCTCTGTCCTGAGGAATACCTTCTAAGACTCCAGTCGATTTGACAACGTATGCTTCTCGCTTCTCCCGAATTATTAGATCCAGCGGTTTTATTCCGGCAATAGCTAGCACTGCCGAAGTTGATATGGTCCTTTATCCTTTGGCTATCTGGATCGCAATGAGCCGTTGTACTCCAATCAACTTTCGGCTGTTTGCTTTGCTCTTGGCTCCCTCAAACCACACTGGCGCACCGAACGTACATACTGGTACAAAAATATAGTTGTATAGTATCTTGACCACCTCTGGCGCCAATCCCCAGGTGGCCTTGGTTGCGCTTATGAGTTTTTTATGTATTTTTAGCGCCTTACTGCATGCGTGTTCCACCTGGGCGCCCCATGTCAACCCACTATCCATTATTATCCCCAGGATTTTTATATTTGGTTTAATTTCAAGCTCAGTACCTTTCATTTTGATTTTTGGTCTTTCATACCTCAGCCTTCTGGTGACTATCATTACATTAGTCTTTTCGGGTGCGAATTGCAATTTGACCCTGTCCCCCCAGTCTGATATAGCATTTAGCAGAGATTCACATCTCCTCTCGAGGCTTTCGCTGCTCTTGTCAGAGATTGCTATGAGGAGATCGTCAGCGTATGCATGACAGTACACATTCTGGTTCAACGAATATTCCAACACTTCATCTATGATTATATTCCATAGAATTGGTCCCAACACCGACCCCTGTATGCATCCTTTGGTTACCATTTTCCTATACTTTTTTCCAGCATGACGTAGCGATATATTTCTATTTTCCATATAGCTTTTAAGAGTGTAAAACAGGTTCTTCGGGATCGACTTCGCCCTGATGTTACTCAAGATTTGCGGCCACCAGGCGTTATCAAAGGCACCTCTTATATCCAGTGACACCACAGCAACAATTTCCTTTGAATTTCTTTTATCTCTGATGTAATCCGTCGCAGCCACCAGCGCATCCTCCACACTCCGCTGGGGAAGGAAGCCGAACTGTTTCTCGGAGATTCTGCCCTTTGTTGTCAGGAACCATGTAATTCTATGACTTAGTACTTTTTCAAATATTTTACCCAGAACCGGTAATAGGCCAATGGGTCTATATGATCTGATATCTAAATAGTCTTCTTTACCCGGTTTAGGTATGATGATTGTTTGTGCTGATTTCCAGCTGTCAGGGAAATGTCCTATCTCTAGACATCTATTTAGGAGAGCAACATAGACCTCCACATCAGCCAGTATGGCGTTCAGACAAATGTCCGCCGTTAAGTGGTCCTCTCCGGGAGCTTTATCGTGGCTCATTTTCTCTGCAATGTTGATTACCTCAGTCGTCGTTATTTCCGGATCCACATCGTCAACACTGTATTCGGAATTCCACGCATGTCTTATTTCTTTTTGTGTATCATTTTCATCATCCTCGCAATCATCCGGATAAAAAGTCTGCAGAAATTTCTTGGCACTGTCCTCAGCGGAATCGCATCTCCTACCTTCACTCTTCACTATTGACGGTACCTGAGTTTTTTTTGTTCTTGATAATACTTTATTTATTCCGTTCCATACAGTATCCTTGGTTTGTTCTTGACAAAACTCTTTCCAGCTTGCTATTTTTGATTGATTTAGTTCTTCCGCGAATTTCTTCTTGTCATTTATGTAAATTTCGAGCACTGCCAATCTTCTCCTCCCTGTAGCATTTGATAACCTGCGCTTTAATTTCTTGAGATCTCCTGACTTATTTTCGAGGTCACTGTTCCACCACGGCGGTTTCTTTTTTCTGTTTTTGAGAATTATTTGCTGGCATTCTTTATCACATGTATCTTGAACTGTTTTTGTATACAAATTTACAATGTCGTTAATCTCGTCCGCACTCGAGTTCTCTATCTTACTCACATTAATGTTGTTTTCGATTAAGGTTCGCTTCACTGTTTCTTGAAAGTTCTTCCAATTCGTGTTTTTGGTGTAATATTTCCTAGTACTGTGCTGGTCTGTGCGCGTTGTGTGTTCCCTCAGAGAAAATGATATGGCGTTATGGTCCGACAGAGTTATAATCTCCTCGTCTACTTGCCAGTCCTGAATTTTTGTTGTTATGTCTTTCGTGCAAATCGTAAGATCTAATATGCTTTCCACCGCTTTACCCCACCTTACTGCTCTGAATGTGGGAGTACTTCCAGAATTCAGCACGCATAGATCCTTTTCTGCGAAAAATTCTGCCAGAGACCTTCCTCTATTGTCTTGCTTTTTACTTCCCCATAACGGGTGCTTGGCGTTGAAGTCCCCTCCTAATATCGTTCTCTGGCATCTAGACTCAGACAGAAGTCTCTCCAACATGATTAAACCTTCCTCCATATCCGTGGATGGTTCCACGTACATGGAAGCGACCGTCAATTGCATACCATTTTCCAGTTTGATGTTTGTAGACACTAGATTTGCTCCATTCTTATTCTTTGTAATACTTGTTATCAGTTTGTCATTGAAAATAAAAATAACAGCCTTGTTCGGATCCTCACAACTATACCCTTCCTCCCTCTGCACATTTATAACGCCACCGTAGGTCTTGCATCTTCCAATAGTCCCAACATAAGGCTCCTGAACCAATGCCACATCGAAATCCCGTCTCCTTCCAAGAAGGATCATTTCCTCTGTTGCCGCAAGACCTCTCTGCAGGTTACACTGTATTATTTTAATTCCTTTAAATTTTTTACCATCGTTTCCACTTCCATTCGTGAACTCCTCTGTGGCCTCTCTTCCTCTCTGCAAATTACACTGCATCACAACTATACGATCTTTCTTATCCATATTGAATGCTTCGTTTGATGGTCTCTTCCATAATCTTTCTCACCGAGCACTCGCTACTGGTACCGTAATGCTCCGTCGCCTCCTTCCTTCTTTCTGTACAATTCGCACATCTGGGCCTCACATTCTCTTCAATCTTCTTCGGGCAGTCCTTATACATATCGACTGTGATCAGGACAAAGGGTTTAAACCACATCGGTAAAATTTTATAGGAGAAGCAAAAAAACTGTGGGATAAAGAAAATGACAAAAAATATTGTCATTATTATTTTACCATCTTATTGTAATGTAGTTCTTTTATTATGTCATAAAAATTGAAGACAAAATATTCAGTAACTATCAAGTTATAAGCAAAAAAAAACATAAAAGGACTTTTTCCAAAATTGTGGTTTAATGCCTTTGTCCTGAGCACAGTCGATATGCGGACCAGTGCACAGATTACACCTAGCCTCGTCACTGCAGCTTTTTTGCAGGTGGCCGAACCTCAGACATTTGTAGCACTGCATTTTCGGGACAAAATCGGAGACAACAATCCTCTGAAATCCTATATTGACTTTTTGCGCTTTCATCAAGATATTCCATGTCTCTAGAGCAACCTGACACACCAGATCTGCCATAAGGGTGTTTCTGCATTTCCTTTGGAACTTAATTTTAATAACTTCTTTAATCTGCATTCCATCGTTTTGAGTTTTAATAGACTCGTTCAAGTCTTCCTCTTTTATATCCTTAGCCAGTCCCTTGAATATAACATAAGGGTTTCTTCTTTGAGCTACCCTTATTTGAAGTTCTTTGTTGTTTTTTAATGCTTCCTGAACCTTTGTCCCATCCTGGAGCGTTGAACAGCTGAGAATTACTCTCTGTCCAGATATTGGCTTCACCTGTGTTATGCCAACTCCCAAGCTTTGAACATTAAGACTTCTCTTAACCATTCCCACCACATCTTCAGATTTTTTAGTGGGGTCCATAGAGGCAACCACCAGTGAATGCCTTGGTTCCGTCCTCACCACAGAAGCATACGAGCTCACAGGATTTCTCTCGATGACATTTCGTTCATGCAGTACTTTCTGCAACTTTTCCTCTAGCCTTGATTCCATCGCTCTGACAGCATCCTCCGTATTCTGCTTTACTTTCTCGATTATGATGTTCTGATCTTCCTTGTCTATTTTTCGCTCGACACTCGCGACCCGCCGCACCCGATGATTGACCTCGCTGCCCTGGTCCTGCACAAGTCTTCTGAACTTTTTAATGACATCCTCGATTCCTTCCTTTATATCTCTCCTAAGATTTCCCGATGACTTCAATAACTCCAGAGCAGATTTGTACAAAGCGGCTGCTTCCCCATTGAAGTCTCTCGCAGCATGTTCCTGCCCACTCCGATTGTCTTCAGCAGGATTACCATCACAGTCCGTCACCATCTCCGCGACCGCTCTAGATTTCTTGCTCGGTGATGTTTCCATTAAATTTTGCGCGGAGCTGGACAGGCGGTTTCTCCTATTTTCAGATGAGATGGAGTCCTTTCTCTGCATTTCTTACTCAATTTCGATGTCAGAAACAAAAAGAACAAACAAAATGAGGGCTTCAATGCTTAACTCTGAACTATTATGTAAAAGAGTGATATTCACAAAAGTGTTTTCAATTTTGTATGAAAAGAGTTCAACGAGTGGGTTTTTTCCCAATTACTCCTTAAATCATGCAACCACTGTGACACATTGAGTCAATTAGAATTACTCCTTAAATCATGCAACCACTGTGACACGTTGAGTCAATTAGACATCAACGATCGGTCCAGCACGTACTCCTGAAAATCCTGAAAACCCTAAAAAGAATTTTCCGGGTTTTTCCTCGATTTTTCCTAGCTTTTCCGACTTTCTACGTGTCCAAGAAGTTTTCAGTTTTTCACAAATTTCAGGAAATTTTTCCTCCTTCACTGTGTGCACTCAAATGTTTAT
>OX388311.1:33242432-33306418 GCA_947579605.1 Athripsodes cinereus | reverse complement strand
TGTCTGGCGCGGTTTCTGGCTTGGATGGGGCGTCCCCGACTGCATCTGTATCCCGAATTAAGCCTCCATCTAGAAATGTGATGGGGATTTCGGTCTCTGCTCCTGGATCCAGGGATGTGTCGCCGCACGCGGTCGCGTCCAGACGGGCAAGCGCTGAGGACAACCCTCATGCCATCGCACAGGCATTAGTTAATAAGGGACTTACACTGTTGAGCGCCTCAGGCAATCTGAAGAAGGAGATTAAAGAGGGCATAACTAAGATCCTGAAGGACCTGTGCGCCTTAGTGGGCAGGGAACGGAGCTCGGTCGGCGGTGCACATGGGGGGGAGGAGGCCGCTTTGAGCGAGAGAGTGAACCAGTCCTGCATGAAAATGGAAGAGATGATGGCGGCTACCTGCAAGATCGTGACAGAGATGAGTGGCGGGAGGCTTGAGACAGTGGGGGGGGAAATGAATCTGGAGAGAAAAATGGAAGAAACTATGATACGGGTGCTGAAGAAGACCAGCGAGGGATCACCTGGGGTTACGAAAAGGAGCTATGCGGCTGCATTGGGGGTGGAGCCAAGGCATTCGTTGGTGGTGGCATCTAGCGACCCGGTGAAGACCTCACATGATGTCGAGGCAATATTAAAAAGGAACCTCAACGTCAAAAAACTGGGTGTGGGCATTGCCGGGCTCAGAAAGGTCGGTAATCAAAAGGTGGTCGTGAGCTGCTGCACGGAGGCTGAGAGAATGAAAATTGGAGCAGAATTGAATAGCTCCGCGCCTGAACATGGGCTTAAGGTAGTAATGTTGGAGAAAAAAAGACCCTATGTTGTCTTCAGAGGTCTAATCAAGGGTGTTCGAGAGGAGGATATCAATGAAGCTCTGAGGAAGCAAAACAAGCATATAACCTGTGAAGAACAAATTAAGATTAAATACAGGAAAAGACACCGCAACTCCCTTCTGGACAACGTGGTATGTCAGGTCAGCCCAACCACATGGAGAGTCTTGACTGGGGCTGGCAGGGTTAACATTGGATTCCAGAGAATCACAGTAGAGGACGAAAGCCCCCTCCTCCAGTGCTACAGATGCCTTAAGTTTGGGCACTCGCAGAAGCATTGTAACGACAAAAAGGTCTGCAACTTCTGCAGGGGTGAGCATACTTACCAGGAGTGTCCCAAAAAAGGAAAAGAAGGAGAGATACCAAAATGTGCAAATTGCGAAATGGGAAACCACTTCGCAACAAGCAGGGAATGCCCGTTCTGGCAGCTTATGGATAGCAGAATTCGTGGAATGACCCAGTATTGCTACGGGCGACTGCCGGGTAATTGATGGGAGCACGAATGGAAGTGGAAACGATGGTAAAAGATTTAAAGGAATTAAAATAATACAGTGTAACCTGCAGAGAGGTCTTGCGGCAACAGAGGAAATGATCCTTCTTGGAAGGAGACGGGATTTCGATGTGGCATTGGTTCAGGAGCCTTATGTTGGGACTATTGGAAGATGCAAGACCTACGGTGGCGTTATAAATGTGCAGAGGGAGGAAGGGTGTAGTTGTGAGGATCCGAACAAGGCTGTTATTTTCATTTTCAATGACAAACTGATAACAAGTATTACAAAGAATAAGAATGAAGCAAATCTAGTGTCTACAAACATCAAACTGGAAAATGGTATGCAATTGACGGTCGCTTCCATGTACGTGGAACCATCCACGGATATGGAGGAAGGTTTAATCATGTTGGAGAGACTTCTGTCTGAGTCTAGATGCCAGAGAACGATATTAGGAGGGGACTTCAACGCCAAGCACCCGTTATGGGGAAGTAAAAAGCAAGACAATAGAGGAAGGTCTCTGGCAGAATTTTTCGCAGAAAAGGATCTATGCGTGCTGAATTCTGGAAGTACTCCCACATTCAGAGCAGTAAGGTGGGGTAAAGCGGTGGAAAGCATATTAGATCTTACGATTTGCACGAAAGACATAACAACAAAAATTCAGGACTGGCAAGTAGACGAGGAGATTATAACTCTGTCGGACCATAACGCCATATCATTTTCTCTGAGGGAACACACAACGCGCACAGACCAGCACAGTACGAGGAAATATTACACCAAAAACACGAATTGGAAGAACTTTCAAGAAACAGTGAAGCGGACCTTAATCGACAACAACATAAATGTGAGTAAGATAGAGAACTCGAGTGCGGACGAGATTAACGACATTGTAAATTTGTATACAAAAACAGTTCAAGATACATGTGATAAAGAATGCCAGCAAATAATTCGCAAAAACAGAAAAAAGAAACCGCCGTGGTGGAACAGTGACCTCGAAAATAAGTCAGGAGATCTCAAGAAATTAAAGCGCAGGTTATCAAATGCTACAGGGAGGAGAAGATTGGCAGTGCTCGAAATTTACATAAATGACAAGAAGAAATTCGCGGAAGAACTAAATCAATCAAAAATAGCAAGCTGGAAAGAGTTTTGTCAAGAACAAACCAAGGATACTGTATGGAACGGAATAAATAAAGTATTATCAAGAACAAAAAAAACTCAGGTACCGTCAATAGTGAAGAGTGAAGGTAGGAGATGCGATTCCGCTGAGGACAGTGCCAAGAAATTTCTGCAGACTTTTTATCCGGATGATTGCGAGGATGATGAAAATGATACACAAAAAGAAATAAGACATGCGTGGAATTCCGAATACAGTGTTGACGATGTGGATCCGGAAATAACGACGACTGAGGTAATCAACATTGCAGAGAAAATGAGCCACGATAAAGCTCCCGGAGAGGACCACTTAACGGCGGACATTTGTCTGAACGCTATACTGGCTGACGTGGAGGTCTATGTTGCTCTCCTAAATAGATGTCTAGAGATAGGACATTTCCCTGTCAGCTGGAAATCAGCACAAACAATCATCATACCTAAACCGGGTAAAGAAGACTATTTAGATATCAGATCATATAGACCCATTGGCCTATTACCGGTTCTGGGTAAAATATTTGAAAAAGTACTAAGTCATAGAATTACATGGTTCCTGACAACAAAGGGCAGAATCTCCGAGAAACAGTTCGGCTTCCTTCCCCAGCGGAGTGTGGAGGATGCGCTGGTGGCTGCGACGGATTACATCAGAGATAAAAGAAATTCAAAGGAAATTGTTGCTGTGGTGTCACTGGATATAAGAGGTGCCTTTGATAACGCCTGGTGGCCGCAAATCTTGAGTAACATCAGGGCGAAGTCGATCCCGAAGAACCTGTTTTACACTCTTAAAAGCTATATGGAAAATAGAAATATATCGCTATGTCATGCTGGAAAAAAGTATAGGAAAATGGTAACCAAAGGATGCATACAGGGGTCGGTGTTGGGACCAATTCTATGGAATATAATCATTGATGAAGTGTTGGAGTATGCGTTGAACCAGAATGTGTACTGTCATGCATACGCTGACGATCTCCTCATAGCAATCTCTGACAAGAGCAGCGAAAGCCTCGAGAGGAGATGTGAATCTCTGCTAAATGCTATATCAGACTGGGGGGACAGGGTCAAATTGCAATTCGCACCCGAAAAGACTAATGTAATGATGGTCACCAGAAGGCTGAGGTATGAAAGACCAAAAATCAAAATGAAAGGTACTGAGCTTGAAATTAAACCAAATATAAAAATCCTGGGGATAATAATGGATAGTGGGTTGACATGGGGCGCCCAGGTGGAACACGCATGCAGTAAGGCGCTAAAAATACATAAAAAACTCATAAGCGCAACCAAGGCCACCTGGGGTTTGGCGCCAGAGGTGGTCAAGATACTATACAACTATATTTTTGTACCAGTATGTACGTTCGGTGCGCCAGTGTGGTCTGAGGGAGCCAAGAGCAAAGCAAACAGCCAAAAGTTGATTGGAGTACAACGGCTCATTGCGATCCAGATAGCCAAAGGATATAGGACCATATCAACTTCGTCAGTGCTAGCTATTGCCGGAATAAAACCGCTGGATCTAATAATTCGGGAGAAGCGAGAAGCATACGTTGTCAAATCGACTGGAGTCTTAGAAGGTATTCCTCAGGACAGAAGGTTCCAAACCAAGGTCAGCATCAGGTGCCTTAATCATCCGGCTCGACGCAGAGAAATAGAAATTCATACTCAGGAAAACGAGGAGCTGGAAACGGACTATGACATCTATACAGACGGCAGCAAGCTGGAAGAACGGGTGGGGGCGGCCTTCGTGGTGTATAGAAACGAGATAGAGATCACTTCGAGGATGATAAAGTTGGCAGACGAGTGCTCGGTGTTTCAGGCCGAACTGGTGGCTGTGCGGGAGTCGCTGGAATGGATCAAGCGTAATGTAAAAACTCAGTCGTTCATAAGAGTCCTGAGTGACAGCTTTTCGGGCTTACAGGCAATGAAAAATCCAGGATCCGTGAATCCATTAGTAAGCGACATCCGTGAAGTATTGGAAACTTTGGAGAAGGATGGTAAACATAAAGTCGCATTTCACTGGGTAAAGGCACATAATGACAATCCGGGAAACGAGAGAGCGGATGAGCTCGCAAAGCTGGCGACCAAGAGAAAAGTAGCCCCAGCGTATGACTGTCTTCCCATCAGCTTCGCGAAGAGATTAATTCACGAAAAAACTCTGGAGGAGTGGAACAATAGATACCAAAGCTCCGAGACCGGAGAGGTCACAAGAAAGTTTTTTGCAAGCACTGGAGATGCGGTCCGAGCGATTGGGGAGGCTGGAGTGTCGTATGAGCTGACCCAGGCCGTCACGGGGCACGGGGCGTTCAGGCAATATCTACACAGATTTAAGAAAAGAGAGGAACCGTACTGCCCATGTGACGGCGAATCGGTGCAAGACATATTCCATATGATATACAACTGCCCAGTGGTGGAAAGGGAGAGATATAACATAAGCAAAATGTGTGAAATGAATGACGTAGAATTTAACAACTTGAAACAAATTACGTCCAACAAAGTGGCGTGGAAAGTGTTTGCAGAATTTTTGAGAACGAGTGTAATTAAAATGAGAAGGATGAATGAAGAGGATGAAAGAGAGAGAATGGTTGAAGTAACAAACAATGTATAAAGTATGGAATTAGATATAAGAATAAATAAGATGCTTAAAATCAAATCACACAATGAATTCATGTAAATAAGCAGAATAAAAATACTTAGCATTATTATTATTATTATTTGTATAATGGAAGTTTTGTATTATTATTGTATAATACTATTGATTGTACCTAGTATTGTAATTTAACAGAATCAAGGGATAGAAATTTGATTGATTAGCAAAAGGAAAAAATGAGTTGTATACTAGAACAAATAAGTAAGCATAGTCGATAGATATTAAATTCAGATGAATATTGTAATCAAATTAAGATGGATGACTAAAGAGAAAGATGGAAAGAAAATGACGACTCAATAGCTCGATTGTATATTTAACAAATGGGTTAGACAAATGTTATACTAAAATAAGTTAATGAATATAAAGAATGTAATGTGATAAGATCTTGCATAATTAAGCAGGATAGATAATAAAGAGCAAAAAAAAAAAAAAAAAAAAAAAAAAACCTAACCTAACCTAACCTAACCTAACCTAACCTAACCTAACCTAACCTAACCTAACCTAACCTAACCTAACCTAACCTAACCTAACCTAACCTAACCTAACCTAACCTAACCTAACCTAACCTAACCTAACCTAACCTAACCTAACCTAACCTAACCTAACCTAACCTAACCTAACCTAACCTAACCTAACCTAACCTAACCTAACCTAACCTAACCTAACCTAACCTAACCTAACCTAACCTAACCTAACCTAACCTAACCTAACCTAACCTAACCTAACCTAACCTAACCTAACCTAACCTAACCTAACCTAACCTAACCTAACCTAACCTAACCTAACCTAACCTAACCTAACCTAACCTAACCTAACCTAACCTAACCTAACCTAACCTAACCTAACCTAACCTAACCTAACCTAACCTAACCTAACCTAACCTAACCTAACCTAACCTAACCTAACCTAACCTAACCTAACCTAACCTAACCTAACCTAACCTAACCTAACCTAACCTAACCTAACCTAACCTAACCTAACCTAACCTAACCTAACCTAACCTAACCTAACCTAACCTAACCTAACCTAACCTAACCTAACCTAACCTAACCTAACCTAACCTAACCTAACCTAACCTAACCTAACCTAACCTAACCTAACCTAACCTAACCTAACCTAACCTAACCTAACCTAACCTAACCTAACCTAACCTAACCTAACCTAACCTAACCTAACCTAACCTAACCTAACCTAACCTAACCTAACCTAACCTAACCTAACCTAACCTAACCTAACCTAACCTAACCTAACCTAACCTAACCTAACCTAACCTAACCTAACCTAACCTAACCTAACCTAACCTAACCTAACCTAACCTAACCTAACCTAACCTAACCTAACCTAACCTAACCTAACCTAACCTAACCTAACCTAACCTAACCTAACCTAACCTAACCTAACCTAACCTAACCTAACCTAACCTAACCTAACCTAACCTACAATTGCAAAAAAGTCGTAAGCGCCATTCTGCTGTGGATGTCGTCGAGGGCGGTCGTGTGCTGCTGAACAGTGAATTTGTTTCGTTTTTATTCTTTAAAAAGTGTTTATTTTTTTTGTGAACATTTAAAATTTGTTTTGGACGGTACACAGTGAAGGAGGAAAATTCGGGGGAAAAATTGGAAAATCTCGGAAAAGTTCAAAGACATCTAGAATCTCGGAAAAGTCCGAAAAAATCCCGGAAAATTCCGGAAAATCCGGAAAAACCTGTCAAGGGGTTTTCCTGGGCACGATATAGAGGTTGCATAAAAACTAGGAGCAACACTGAAAAAACCCATGCGTTGAACTCTTTTCCAAGGAATTCGAAAAACATCATTGAATTTTGCTAATATAGACTTGGGAAGGTTCTGGTAGTGTTTGCTTAACTGCAAGTGGAAAAAAAGTCCAACAAAATGTCGAAACCGAGAGTATCAGCGGTTTTGGGGGTTGATGTGTCTGGCGCGGTTTCTGGCTTGGATGGGGCGTCCCCGACTGCATCTGTATCCCGAATTAAGCCTCCATCTAGGAATGTGATGGGGATTTCGGTCTCTGCTCCTGGATCCAGGGATGTTTCGCCGCACGCGGTCGCGTCCAGACGGGCAAGCGCTGAGGATAACCCTCATGCCATCGCACAGGCATTAGTTAATAAGGGACTTACACTGTTGAGCGCCTCAGGCAATCTGAAGAAGGAGATTAAAGAGGGCATAACTAAGATCCTGAAGGACCTGTGCGCTTTAGTGGGCAGGGAACGGAGCTCGGTCGGCGGTGCACATGGGGGGGAGGAGGCCGCTTTGAGCGAGAGAGTGAACCAGTCCTGCATGAAAATGGAAGAGATGATGGCGGCTACCTGCAAGATCGTGACAGAGATGAGTGGCGGGAGGCTTGAGACAGTGGGGGGGGAAATGAATCTGGAGAGAAAAATGGAAGAAACTATGATACGGGTGCTGAAGAAGACCAGCGAGGGATCACCTGGGGTTACGAAAAGGAGCTATGCGGCTGCATTGGGGGTGGAGCCAAGGCATTCGTTGGTGGTGGCATCTAGCGACCCGGTGAAGACCTCACATGATGTCGAGGCAATATTAAAAAGGAACCTCAACGTCAAAAAACTGGGTGTGGGCATTGCCGGGCTCAGAAAGGTCGGTAATCAAAAGGTGGTCGTGAGCTGCTGCACGGAGGCTGAGAGAATGAAAATTGGAGCAGAATTGAATAGCTCAACAAAAATTCAGGACTGGCAAGTAGACGAGGAGATTATAACTCTGTCGGACCATAACGCCATATCATTTTCTCTGAGGGAACACACAACGCGCACAGACCAGCACAGTACGAGGAAATATTACACCAAAAACACGAATTGGAAGAACTTTCAAGAAACAGTGAAGCGGACGTTAATCGAAAACAACATAAATGTGAGTAAGATAGAGAACTCGAGTGCGGACGAGATTAACGACATTGTAAATTTGTACACAAAAACAGTTCAAGATACATGTGATAAAGAATGCCAGCAAATAATTCGCAAAAACAGAAAAAAGAAACCGCCGTGGTGGAACAGTGACCTCGAAAATAAGTCAGGAGATCTCAAGAAATTAAAGCGCAGGTTATCAAATGCTACAGGGAGGAGAAGATTGGCAGTGCTCGAAATTTACATAAATGACAAGAAGAAATTCGCGGAAGAACTAAATCAATCAAAAATAGCAAGCTGGAAAGAGTTTTGTCAAGAACAAACCAAGGATACTGTATGGAACGGAATAAATAAAGTATTATCAAGAACAAAAAAAACTCAGGTACCGTCAATAGTGAAGAGTGAAGGTAGGAGATGCGATTCCGCTGAGGACAGTGCCAAGAAATTTCTGCAGACTTTTTATCCGGATGATTGCGAGGATGATGAAAATGATACACAAAAAGAAATAAGACATGCGTGGAATTCCGAATACAGTGTTGACGATGTGGATCCGGAAATAACGACGACTGAGGTAATCAACATTGCAGAGAAAATGAGCCACGATAAAGCTCCCGGAGAGGACCACTTAACGGCGGACATTTGTCTGAACGCCATACTGGCTGATTTGGAGGTCTATGTTGCTCTCCTAAATAGATGTCTAGAGATAGGACATTTCCCTGTCAGCTGGAAATCAGCACAAACAATCATCATACCTAAACCGGGTAAAGAAGACTATTTAGATATCAGATCATATAGACCCATTGGCCTATTACCGGTTCTGGGTAAAATATTTGAAAAAGTACTAAGTCATAGAATTACATGGTTCCTGACAACAAAGGGCAGAATCTCCGAGAAACAGTTCGGCTTCCTTCCCCAGCGGAGTGTGGAGGATGCGCTGGTGGCTGCGACGGATTACATCAGAGATAAAAGAAATTCAAAGGAAATTGTTGCTGTGGTGTCACTGGATATAAGAGGTGCCTTTGACAACGCCTGGTGGCCGCAAATCTTGAGTAACATCAGGGCGAAGTCGATCCCGAAGAACCTGTTTTACACTCTTAAAAGCTATATGGAAAATAGAAATATATCGCTATTTCATGCTGGAAAAAAGTATAGGAAAATGGTAACCAAAGGATGCATACAGGGGTCGGTGTTGGGACCAATTCTATGGAATATAATCATAGATGAAGTGTTGGAGTATTCGTTGAACCAGAATGTGTACTGTCATGCATACGCTGACGATCTCCTCATAGCAATCTCTGACAAGAGCAGCGAAAGCCTCGAGAGGAGATGTGAATCTCTGCTAAATGCTATATCAGACTGGGGGGACAGGGTCAAATTGCAATTCGCACCCGAAAAGACTAATGTAATGATAGTCACCAGAAGGCTGAGGTATGAAAGACCAAAAATCAAAATGAAAGGTACTGAGCTTGAAATTAAACCAAATATAAAAATTCTGGGGATAATAATGGATAGTGGGTTGACATGGGGCGCCCAGGTGGAACACGCATGCAGCAAGGCGCTAAAAATACATAAAAAACTCATAAGCGCAACCAAGGCCACCTGGGGTTTGGCGCCAGAGGTGGTCAAGATACTATACAACTATATTTTTGTGCCAGTATGTACGTTCGGTGCGCCAGTGTGGTTTGAGGGAGCCAAGAGCAAAGCAAACAGCCAAAAGTTGATTGGAGTACAACGGCTCATTGCGATCCAGATAGCCAAAGGATATAGGACCATATCAACTTCGGCAGTGCTAGCTATTGCCGGAATAAAACCGCTGGATCTAATAATTCGGGAGAAGCGAGAAGCATACGTTGTCAAATCGACTGGAGTCTTAGAAGGTATTCCTCAGGACAGAAGGTTCCAAACCAAGGTCAGCATCAGGTGCCTTAATCATCCGGCTCGACGCAGAGAAATAGAAATTCATACTCAGGAAAACGAGGAGCTGGAAACGGACTATGACATCTATACAGACGGCAGCAAGCTGGTAGAACGGGTGGGGGCGGCCTTCGTGGTGTATAGGAACGAGATAGAGATCACTTCGAAGATGATAAAGTTGGCAGACGAGTGCTCGGTGTTTCAGGCCGAACTGGTGGCTGTGCGGGAGTCGCTGGAATGGATCAAGCGTAATGTAAAAACTCAGTCGTTCATAAGAGTCCTGAGTGACAGCTTTTCGGGCTTACAGGCAATGAAAAATCCAGGATCCGTGAATCCATTAGTAAGCGACATCCGTGAAGTATTGGAAACTTTGGAGAAGGATGGTAAACATAAAGTCGCATTTCACTGGGTAAAGGCACATAATGACAATCCGGGAAACGAGAGAGCGGATGAGCTCGCAAAGCTGGCGACCAAGAGAAAAGTAGCCCCAGCGTATGACTGTCTTCCCATCAGCTTCGCGAAGAGATTAATTCACGAAAAAACTCTGGAGGAGTGGAACAATAGATACCAAAGCTCCGAGACCGGAGAGGTCACAAGAAAGTTTTTTGCAAGCACTGGAGATGCGGTCCGAGCGATTGGGGAGGCTGGAGTGTCGTATGAGCTGACCCAGGCCGTCACGGGGCACGGGGCGTTCAGGCAATATCTACACAGATTTAAGAAAAGAGAGGAACCGTACTGCCCATGTGACGGCGAATCGGTGCAAGACATATTCCATGTGATATACAACTGCCCAGTGGTGGAAAGGGAGAGATATAACATAAGCAAAATGTGTGAAATGAATGACGTAGAATTTAACAACTTGAAACAAATTACGACCAACAAAGTGGCGTGGAAAGTGTTTGCAGAATTTTTGAGAACGAGTGTAATTAAAATGAGAAGGATGAATGAAGAGGATGAAAGAGAGAGAATGGTTGAAGTAACAAACAATGTATAAAGTATGGAATTAGATATAAGAATAAATAAGATGCTTAAAATCAAATCACACAATGAATTCATGTAAATAAGCAGAATAAAAATACTTAGCATTATTATTATTATTTGTATAATGGAAGTTTTGTATCATTATTGTATAATACTATTGATTGTACCTGGTATTGTAATTTAACAGAATCAAGGGATAGAAATTTGATTAATTAGCAAAAGGAAAAAATGAGTTGTATACTAGAATAAATAAGTAAGCATAGTCGATAGATATTAAATTTAGATGTATATTGTAATCAAATTAAGATGGATGACTAAAGAGAAAGATGGAAAGAAAATGACGACTCAATAGCTCGATTGTATATTTAACAAATGGGTTAGACAAATGTTATACTAAAATAAGTTAATGAATATAAAGAATGTAATGTGATAAGATCTTGCATAATTAAGCAGGATAGATAATAAAGAGCAAAAAAAAAAAAAAAAAACCTAACCTAACCTAACCTAACCTAACCTAAAGGTTAGAATAATTAAAGATTTAACTGACTTCACACTTATTCTTTTCCTCTCTGCTCCACTGAGTATTTATCAGTGAAAAAAAAAACTCTTTCCACATTTGCGTTATGTGCGCTTATACAAAAAAAAAAAACTCGCAGAACCCGATGTTTAGCAAAAAGGGGGACTTACAGTAGGTAAGGGAGGACGGGAGGACAAAACATAAAAAAGGAGGACATGTCCTCCTTTTGGATACCATCTGGCAACCCTAACCCTGTGGGACTCTACAACAGATGCTTTCATAATTATGCACTATGTGTATCAAGTAATTGGACAAACTGCTTACGATCAGATAAATAACTCCGCACAAGGTCTATACATTAAAGGTGTCTGTCCCATACAACCATTTTGGTATCAGTTAGAGAACATTCACTACACTCGTTTTCCTACACCGGGATCAAATTGGTATCAGGGCGCACACTTTTTGTTAAACGGTTCTTAAAAATGGGGAAGGTTAGTCACAGCTACATTCCATATTCCATAGCGCGCGCGCGCGCATCTCAACAGATATCGTGAACACGGAGAAATCCGAACGACAAACGAAAATAAAAGACGACATGTTTCGTTGTAGCTGCGTTCTATCTGTGGTGCATCGTTGTTTTGTCGTAAAATTATTAATGGCGTTGATTGCGAAAACGTTGTAATAAGTGATAAAGTATTTCGGAGATCATCGTCATTATGAGTGCGAGATGTTGATTGACTGTGCAGTTTATAAAAATATTCACGAGAAACAAGAACGCCATTTGAATTCTGAAGGTAGGAGATATTGTTTTATAATTATAATATTTATGTAACTACAAAAATTAAAGAAATTGATACCACCAGCTAGCTGGCAAATGATATTGGTAAAATTAGGTTAAAATATTGACGAATCTATGCCAAATTTGTTGTAATAATCAGATAAATTGCATTTTTGAAATGGCTTGGCATTTAGTATCATTGTTCCAATATGGCCCCACTCGTTTAATGGACCTTAAATGGTTGTCAAACTGTGCGGCAGTATCTGATATAATTATGTACGTAAATTAATTTTCTTTGAGTAAAAATATTTTTTAATATTTGGTATTTTGATGTTTTTAGATATATGCAATCTTGCAGACAAGACATGCACTGTGAAGGAAGTAGACACTTTTATCCAAAATAGTGTTATTAACCATACCCAACAAAGGTTGAAAATAAAGGCGTAAGTATTATTCATTACACATATACCTATAAGAAATGGAAGTTCTTGTGTTTTTTCTTGTGTGTACTGCTTTATTTAATTTGTTATACCTATGAATGATGATGTGCAAGAAGAATAAAACAAATAAATAAATAAAATTATTTGCAAAGAAAAAAGAGTTATTTAATGAATAATATTTTCTATTTATTTTCAGATTAAAACAAATAAGAAAATTGGGACAGTAAGAAGATATGCAAATTGAAATGGAAATGACCAATTGATTTAATTAAAACCATTTTTTGAAGACACCATTAGATCATGAAGTGAAATTTGACCAATTTTTACAATATCTTGCATCTAATTAGACCAGTCTACCTGCAGGAATTTGCAACAGAAATTACATAATTTATTTCAAAATCATTCTTGTTTATGTACATTAAATTGTTTTACATATTGTCATGAAATGAATATATACAAGACGGTATATATTATTTTTATATACCTAGATCGAATATTTGTAGTAGGTAATTAATATAGGAATGAAACTTAGTTTGATTTCAAGTGGTTGTTGAACACAACTAGCTATGTAGGAGACAGAGACAGGTATATTTTGGTGTGTGTCCAGAAGAGATGGATGTAGTTTTTTTTTCTTGCTTTGGGTCGACATTTTCAGGATCTGAAGAGGGGACAGATATTACTCTTGGCAGTTTAGTTTTGAGCCTAGGAGAGGTGGGACCCAAATTAATCTCTGTGTTTGAATTCGACATATTTTAATATTTTTATTTACCCACCTTCGTAGTAGTTAGTACGTTATATTTTAGTGATATTTCCACATTTGGGAATATATGAAGATCATCATAAATTACTTTTAATAAACCTTAAGATCAGTGATGCTGCCCGCTGTCCAGATAAGATTTTTTTATATTATTAATTTATTTATATCTAGGTGCTAGGATACTCTCAGGATGTCTGTTGTCTACAAGGCAATATTCGTACACAAGGATTTATTTAATTTTACAGATTTTGTAAACAAAGGAATTATGTGTTATATATATATGTTATTTTCAGTATTATTGTATTATGTATGTATGTACTTGTGACCGATTTTATATAGCGCCTTCCGACACACCTACAACTAGACCAGTGGCGTACCGATCTACCCAATAGTATATTTTATTTAATTTATTTTACCAAAACGAAGGATTGTGCAGTTTGGAGTGGAGTTTTATGTGGAGCAGGATATTATTTATTTATTTAATTACATATTTTATCATCGATGTCATTTGTCTTCTATAAACTTACTGGATTTTTCTACTTATGTTGCTGTGACATTCTAGAATGTATTAATTAACATTTTGCAAGGCATGGTTATATCGTATTGTTTATGTATTATTATATTAATATATTTATATTAATACCATTTATCCAAAAATCCCTACATAAACCCTTTTCCTTCTAGGGAATGTAGTTTTGTCCAGTCGTTTGTTAGGCCCCAGACGATTTGGGTACGACGTTATTCCTTTCTTAACAAAATATATGATATTGTAGTATATAATTATGCATGATAATTATTTAAATCAAATTTTGTAAGTATAAGTACATAGTTCAACTAACAAAATTCTCTCTTTTCCCTATATGCTGGAGGACCCACAATCCATTATAAGGTCTTTGGGCATTTGTAAATGGATATTATGTTTAATTAACTTTAATTATTATTAACTGGTTGGTAAATCACTGTTCGTGATATTGCTAACTATATTAGTAGTCTATCTTATCAGTTCTGTAAGAACACACCTTGCAATCATTAACATGGTTGGATGTGCGTAGAGATTGGTGGTGCTTTCTCTGCGTATAAATCAACTTAACCAATGAAAAGGTATTTATTTCAAATGTTCTCCGACTGAAGCAGGTACAGCTCCATTCCTCGAATTTTCTGCTAGAGTATAACTTGAAGGGGTTATCTGCGCCCTTTGGTTGAGGCTCAATGATCAGGAATCTTTAGAGCTAATATCATTATATGTTTGCATGTCCGCATGTTTGCAATATATTGCATGTCCTAGTGAAAATATATCTAATATATTATTTTATATATATTCGTGGTGTAGAATAGTGCACACGGGCTCAAAATGCGGCATGGGACAGTTTGAGACGTGAGGGAGCGGAGGCGGCGCTCCTTCAGCATGAACACAGCATGCTTTTCATGCACTAACATGGTAGTTAGCCTCTGAAAATGATGTCATAGCAATTGTGTTGAAATTTAATTAATATTCAAAAGTAATAAGGTAATGTTTTGGGGTGCGCCACTGTCCTTTACGACGCAACGAATTAGTAGGTATGTTTTAGAACATATGTACATACATTGGTTATAGGTACTATGAAATGGTTATCTTATGTAGGGACATAGATCGGCAACCAGTTACCATACAACATTCTCGTAATGATATAGAATAATATTATTTGAATTTTATGTTATGATGATTGTTATGTTATATTTCGTTATGTTTTATTATGCACTATTTTTATTATGTTATTTTACAGAATCTCAAGGTAAGTGATCTGACGTCAAAGTTGACCTCAGAGTTAATATGTATCAAAAATTCATGTTGAAATTGTTTTATTGATTTTGTTGTTTCTTTTGATTATTGAAATGTATATTTCAGGTGACTTATTTTGCGTTTTAAAAAAAATACACAACGTAGGTAAAATTATCGTCAAAACACAACGTACTGGGTCCGAATCTATGAAAATAGTTAATAGATAAATCTAGACGATCACGAAAGGCCAAAATTCGTTAATTAATTCAATTAGGAATGCGATATTTCGTACGTATATTTGCAACAATGCGAAAATTCATACAATTCTTAGCTAGCTGAATAGGGTTGTCACTTCTAGTTTGGGAATCAATTATTACAGTAGGTATAGTTTAGAAGCTAGGATGTTGCAAATTCGGAGCTTAGAATGGTTTGAAATAGGTAGGATCATCACAAATGGTGCCTCAGATCAGGATATTATGTCTGTCATTGCAGACATAAACTGGGTTTTTACGGAGTAGAAGTGGGTTTTGGGTTTGCGATGATAAATAACTAAAATCATGAATATTGGAGGGGGGGAGAGCATAAATGGGTTTTGAGGAGTAGAACTGGGTTATGGACAGAGGAATGTGTTTGGTTTTTGAGGGGAGGAATAAAATTTATTCTTGGGAGATGTAGCGAGGAAATTGGTTGTTGATTTTTTACTTCGAGAACCGCGGGTTGGTTACCCATGGATTATAGTGTTAGGCAAATTCGGCAACATATTATATTTATGTTTGGCTGTCTATAGGTATATATCTTACATTATACATAAGAATGGTGAACCCTTAAGAGTTCATTTGGAATTATGTCCTTATGAATAGTTCTTTAGTTTATTCAATAATGTATATAGGTACCAAAAATATGTACTTTCATAAGAAGATTGGGTGTTAGAAAAATGGAATATTATATTCCCAAATAGACTTGTAAACATGGGTATTATGTATGCGAAGTGTATTTTATGTATATGGGTATATGACTAGAGTTTTTAGGATTTTTAGATATTATAGTATTTGGGTAAAATGGATAAATAATAGGTATGTAGTTTGATGTTAGTTATATGTATCAAGTAGATGTTTGTTAGGGACTAGAATAGGTAGGTACAGTATTATTATTTCTTGAGGAATATGGTCTTAACATTTTGCAGTATTTGTAAGTTAAGTGTTTGTTTTTAAACTTTTAGAATTCTGTCAAGTTAATTATTTGGGGTGTGAAATAAATTTATTATCGGGGTATGAATGGTGAATATATTATTGAGTTTGAAATAATATTAGACCAGATT
The DNA here is from genome assembly GCA_947579605.1 of Athripsodes cinereus. Taxonomy (NCBI): domain Eukaryota; kingdom Metazoa; phylum Arthropoda; class Insecta; order Trichoptera; family Leptoceridae; genus Athripsodes; species Athripsodes cinereus. The sequence goes on along the minus strand of OX388311.1, from coordinate 33,289,982 downwards.
TTATGAGTATCTGATAACATACATAATACAATATATGAATGAAGCGGATAAGTATATAGGCGATAATCGAATGATGGGTTTTGATAAAATCACGATTTAGGTGATTATTTTTACAGTTATATGTTGAACGGTTAGCTGGAAGAAATAGTGGATATTCATTCTTACAGGCTCAGGTTGGAGGGGATAACCTACACTCTTTTAAGCCAGGGGGGGGCAAAACTAAGGGCTTCACATTGGATAACGTTGGAACTCTTTGTGTACCCTGAAAGGTGGTATCTATCATTTTAAAATGGAGGACTGGAAGAAGAAACGAATTTATGAAAATATTCTAAGAAGAAAGAGGCTGGTGTTCGCTGATATAACACATCATGTCTTCCAAATAGAGAAATAAGATGTACAACCTATAAATGCTAAGATATTAATTAATACGTTATAATATTTAAAACCAAGAACGAGAGTGGAAATAATATTATTACTGGAATGACAAAAAACTATAGTTTTAAATAAAGATGCAAGCAGATACATAGGTATACAGGATATTATAATACCTAACGGGATGTATGCAATCAGTGTCTGTTAAACTATAGGACTGGTTTGATGATATTGTATGAATGGAACAAGGAAATCTGAGACATAAAGTATACGAAGTTATATAGGAAATAATTGAGTTGAATATCTGTTGGTAGGATACCAACATGATTTACTTGCAAGAAACTTGGTGAAAAGTTTGGACAGCTATGATAGTAGTTTTATTGGAGGCCAGAAGGGTGATGTGATGAGATTATGTAGCATTGGATCCTCTCTGTTAACCCAAAAGAGAGTGGTGTACAATAACATAAATTGCTGGAGAGGACTAATGTAAGAAGAAAGGACAACGCCATGATGTAACAGGTTGAGATTCACTTGCGGATCTATCGATGTTACAAATGGAATAAACTATTTAATGTGTTATAATTTTAGAATTGTGGTGTCAAATATTATAATAATATTATTCAATAGTGTTAGAGTGAAGATGTGAACTATAAAGTGTTTAGTTATTATTATTTTACAAGTGGAACGAATATTATGATATGTGCATATGGAGTTACAATTGTGTGTATTATATTTAGTTGTGTGTGTGATATAGTTTGAAATAGATAAGTGTTTTTTTTTCAGGACTTTTGAAATGAATGAGGACGATTCATATATATATACCTAATATGTAGGTATATACATTAGGTGACTGTTATATTGGATACAAGGGAAATTCTATATACCTATTATAGAATAACATATTGGGATGTATTATGTAGATATTGTCAATGCAACTCGTTTAAATATTGTGTTATGTATCTTATATGCTTGAATGTGCGTAAACACATTGAGGGAGGGGTTCCCACCACTTACCCCTGGATGTTCAAGAACATAGTACGTTATCTTTCTCTTGATTATTTGTGGTATTATTATGGGTGATTTATTTTACGTAATTATAGGTATTTTGAGTTAGCTGTTCGCGTTTGAAATTATTTAGGCACTTTGTCAACATATTATCACGCATTTTGCTGGTTAGCAGGAGGATGTTGCACTACTTGTAGAATTATGTGGCTTGATCACGTGGATCGAATTCTTATGGACGGCCGCGTGTTGAGTGGGAGAAATCGGTATGCATTGTGTGGAAAATTGTATGGCAGTGGTGGAAGCGAAGGATGCGTGCCTGGATGGAAGGATTTGGCGCTCGGTTCTCTCTGTCTACCCCATCTGAGACGCAGCGTGATGGTGCTGAGAGATGAATGGTTATTTAGTATGCGTTGCCGGTGGAGAGTTGGTCTCCCACTTTTTTCCGTGAGTCTTCGTATGTCCTGTGGGAGGACGGGTGTCCTAGGAAATTAAGACATTTAGCATCTTGGATTCAGCGATGAGGTTTGCCGCCGTCATGAATGTTCTGAATTTGTATTGGTACAGAGAGGACGATTTGCGTATCTATTTGTGTGCTGCAGGACTACTGGCTGCATCGGCAAAGGAATCATGGATATGAGACATCTGGCGAGTAGTACAAGATTGGTGTTACCAGCGAATTGGATCACCCTGAAGAATGCATATATGGACTATAGGGAACCACAAGTACTATGGATAATTATAATGATGTGTGAATATGATCACATGAAACGAATTTTAACAAAATGCAACTTGGATATTTAAGTATTGGCACAAACTTGTTATTATTATTTTATGTTCTATAGATGTGATGACAAAATAATAAAAAAATAAAACCCGAAATAATAAAATATAACAGAATATTAAAATATTATGTTATGTTAGGGCAATAATATTGAACGAGTATATCTCAAGTGGATGCATTGGGGTGTATAATTATTGATGACTTGAATAGAGGAACACAGTTGACGAGGTACCTACGACCTATCGGAATACAGGGGCGTACTCGAAAGTTGGAATTAAATAGTTATGAAAAATAATTAGAAAATAAATAATTGTTTGTGAGATAATGCCTCATCCATTTTGTCTTCAGCATGATCTCAAAGGGGGGATGTCATGAAATGAATATATACAAGACGGTATATATTATTTTTATATACCTAGATCGAATATTTGTAGTAGGTAATTAATATAGGAATGAAACTTAGTTTGATTTCAAGTGGTTGTTGAACACAACTAGCTATGTAGGAGACAGAGACAGGTATATTTTGGTGTGTGTCCAGAAGAGATGGATGTAGTTTTTTTTTCTTGCTTTGGGTCGACATTTTCAGGATCTGAAGAGGGGACAGATATTACTCTTGGCAGTTTAGTTTTGAGCCTAGGAGAGGTGGGACCCAAATTAATCTCTGTGTTTGAATTCGACATATTTTAATATTTTTATTTACCCACCTTCGTAGTAGTTAGTACGTTATATTTTAGTGATATTTCCACATTTGGGAATATATGAAGATCATCATAAATTACTTTTAATAAACCTTAAGATCAGTGATGCTGCCCGCTGTCCAGATAAGATTTTTTTATATTATTAATTTATTTATATCTAGGTGCTAGGATACTCTCAGGATGTCTGTTGTCTACAAGGCAATATTCGTACACAAGGATTTATTTAATTTTACAGATTTTGTAAACAAAGGAATTATGTGTTATATATATATGTTATTTTCAGTATTATTGTATTATGTATGTATGTACTTGTGACCGATTTTATATAGCGCCTTCCGACACACCTACAACTAGACCAGTGGCGTTCCGATCTACCCAATAGTATATTTTATTTAATTTATTTTACCAAAACGAAGGATTGTGCAGTTTGGAGTGGAGTTTTATGTAGAGCAGGATATTATTTATTTATTTAATTACATATTTTATCATCGATGTCATTTGTCTTCTATAAACTTACTGGATTTTTCTACTTATGTTGCTGTGACATTCTAGAATGTATTAATTAACATTTTGCAAGGCATGGTTATATCGTATTGTTTATGTATTATTATATTAATATATTTATATTAATACCATTTATCCAAAAATCCCTACATAAACCCTTTTCCTTCTAGGGAATGTAGTTTTGTCCAGTCGTTTGTTAGGCCCCAGACGATTTGGGTACGACGTTATTCCTTTCTTAACAAAATATATGATATTGTAGTATATAATTATGCATGATAATTATTTAAATCAAATTTTGTAAATATAAGTACATAGTTCAACTAACAAAATTCTCTCTTTTCCCTATATGCTGGAGGACCCACAATCCATTATAAGGTCTTTGGGCATTTGTAAATGGATATTATGTTTAATTAACTTTAATTATTATTAACTGGTTGGTAAATCACTGTTCGTGATATTGCTAACTATATTAGTAGTCTATCTTATCAGTTCTGTAAGAACACACCTTGCAATCATTAACATGGTTGGATGTGCGTAGAGATTGGTGGTGCTTTCTCTGCGTATAAATCAACTTAACCAATGAAAAGGTATTTATTTCAAATGTTCTCCGACTGAAGCAGGTACAGCTCCATTCCTCGAATTTTCTGCTAGAGTATAACTTGAAGGGGTTATCTGCGCCCTTTGGTTGAGGCTCAATGATCAGGAATCTTTAGAGCTAATATCATTATATGTTTGCATGTCCGCATGTTTGCAATATATTGCATGTCCTAGTGAAAATATATCTAATATATTATTTTATATATATTCGTGGTGTAGAATAGTGCACACGGGCTCAAAATGCGGCATGGGACAGTTTGAGACGTGAGGGAGCGGAGGCGGCGCTCCTTCAGCATGAACACAGCATGCTTTTCATGCACTAACATGGTAGTTAGCCTCTGAAAATGATGTCATAGCAATTGTGTTGAAATTTAATTAATATTCAAAAGTAATAAGGTAATGTTTTGGGGTGCGCCACTGTCCTTTACGACGCAACGAATTAGTAGGTATGTTTTAGAACATATGTACATACATTGGTTATAGGTACTATGAAATGGTTATCTTATGTAGGGACATAGATCGGCAACCAGTTACCATACAACATTCTCGTAATGATATAGAATAATATTATTTGAATTTTATGTTATGATGATTGTTATGTTATATTTCGTTATGTGTTATTATGCACTATTTTTATTATGTTATTTTACAGAATCTCAAGGTAAGTGATCTGACGTCAAAGTTGACCTCAGAGTTAATATGTATCAAAAATTCATGTTGAAATTGTTTTATTGATTTTGTTGTTTCTTTTGATTATTGAAATGTATATTTCAGGTGACTTATTTTGCGTTTTAAAAAAAATACACAACGTAGGTAAAATTATCGTCAAAACACAACGTACTGGGTCCGAATCTATGAAAATAGTTAATAGATAAATCTAGACGATCACGAAAGGCCAAAATTCGTTAATTAATTCAATTAGGAATGCGATATTTCGTACGTATATTTGCAACAATGCGAAAATTCATACAATTCTTAGCTAGCTGAATAGGGTTGTCACTTCTAGTTTGGGAATCAATTATTACAGTAGGTATAGTTTAGAAGCTAGGATGTTGCAAATTCGGAGCTTAGAATGGTTTGAAATAGGTAGGATCATCACAAAATGTATGTGTATGTTTTTTTTAATATACTTTCCATTCCATACCGATGTTGGAGTAAGAGTAAAAAAGATGGTAAATATTGAAAAAAAAATATATACATAATTCACATTGTTGATAAAACAGGTATGAATATTATATAATTTTTATCACTCATAGAAATGAGTTAACACTTAACTCTATCAAGATCGAACATTTTAATTTCATCTTGTTCATACCCCTTCTGTGCAATGTTGAGCAACACTGGTATTGTTTTGACAACTGTCAACTTATTATACGACCAAGACCTTGAGATAACTTTTTCTATAACCGCTACTTCTTTGGGTACACTAAGTGTACTAAACATCATTCAGTGGCAATTTGGGTCCGACGCGTAGACATTATTCCTTTACATTGTGTTTTTAACATCACGCATTCTCAAATTAGTTGCAGTGCGTGAATATTGAGTGTACATTTTGTCATATAACCTTACACTATAGCGTTTAGAACACGGCGGGTGAACATCGTATGTACAATATGTGTATGGATTATTTTGCGGCTGATATTTTAGTCACGGCGACCGTATTTGGTTGTATGGGTGCCCACTACACCGTCCCATACCATGACCGTCATAGGACCGTAATAGGAACGTATCAGGCAAAAAAGTATTCTTTGTATTGAAATGTATGTGACTATGCCCACTGGACCGTTCCGTCACCGACCAACACCGTCGCGTATCCTGCACGGCGCGGCAACAAATGTCGGCGAGAATATTTTGCTGTTACCGATACGCTACGTGCAGGATACGCGACGTTGCTACACCGCTGCATGCAGACGGCGAAACGCGTAGTATACGGGGAGAATACGCGTTGTAGCCGCGGATTATGACCGTTGCAAAGGCGTTTGAATTAATTTATACTATACGTTATCCAATAGTATCCAGTTAGAAAATATATATTGATGATCATAGTTGTTTTTATTTTTATTATCTTTCACTGTACACTGTTACAAGATATCATGGGACACCCAGATATGTGCTAGGAGATGGATATAGATTATACTTATATAATTATCAATACGGGTATCATACGGGTTGCTTACGGTCATTATACGCGTTGCTTACGGTCAACATACGCGTTGCATACGGTCAACATACGCGTTGTTAACGGTCAACATACGCGTTGCATACGGTCATCAAACGTGTAGCATACTGTTACAGACCGCTCTAGTGGGCATAGTACAGCGTATCGTGCTACGTTACGTGCCTGATACGTTCCAATACCGGTCATGGTATGGTACGGTGTAGTGGGCAGACACCTTTACCCTTTATTCCAATTACGTTCAATTTTTTGCACAGTATCTAGATGAAAATTGATTGTTAATAATTTTGCATATGTAAAGATAAGTTTAGTAGTTGTTCCATTATTCAAATTTATGTAAATAATCTTGTTTGATAATTATCTTCCAAAAAACGGCTGTAACTTCAAGAAAGAAGAAAAATCATAATTCGATAATTTTAATATTTTTCATATACCTAATGATGTAGCAATCGAAATTGAAATACCTTCTATTTTATACTGTCATTGATGAAAGTACATGGACATAAAAGGAGACGGAACGATTATATGTCTGTCTTCTGATTATTTGTACTACAATCGCTGAGGGTCGTGCCCTCGCGGTTAGCCAGCGCAACAAAGGAGTAACTGTTTTTATTTATAATTTTTATATGTACCTTGTTTATATTATCTTACTTAAGTATTATATCATATATGATTAGAGTACTTAAATGTTTTTTTATGCACCGTGTGAACACGTCAGAGTTATTATTTTTGTTTATTTTTGCATTTGTCTATATACATCGTAAATTTTATTGTTGCTTTCCATTGAATAAATCATACTAATTATTATTTTTCATTTGTACCCATCCACTTTAGAGGGACATTTATTGTAACGTGGCTCCCAGCTAGCCGTTGACCACTGGAGCTCACGTTAACTTAATTAATTTTTGAAGCCGACATTCATCGTCAGGCAAAAGTAAAACTTTACTCTTGAAAGCCGGCTCACAAAATTAATAAAATCAATAGTGGAATAACCAGTGGCGTGCCTTCCATACATGCAAAAAAGCAACGCATGCCTAGGGAATAAATCTATAATTTACGAGAGAAAGTATCTAAAAAAAACGACGAAGTTTAAATTGGTTTGAATCTTCCACTAAACGTTAGCTAATCTATTGCAAACTTCAGGTCAATGGCTAACATAGTGACCTCTAAATGTACCTATAAACGGTAAACCTTGATTCAAATCTCGCGCTACACGTTAGCAAACCTTTTGCAAACTTCACTTCAATGGTTACAATAACGATAAATTCGTATGACTCCAGACAATAGTCCTGTCCTATTTCCACCTCTTTGCATCATATGTAGCTTTTATGTTATCTGTCACACGTAGGGAAAGTACGTTAAAAGTATTTGTGTTGTGCACAAATATTATCAACGTACTTAATACAAGTGCTTAATACTAGTGTATATGCAAGTGTAGTGGTACAATACATGTGCACGCCAGATTCAATGCATCTAGGGAAGGTTTGTATGTGTTAGTGCAAAAGACAATAATATTATGTGTATTATTGGCTTCGGTCGAGTCATTTTTAATAATTATCTTTAATGAATTGAAGTTGTGTTTTGCGTAAATTAATCCAATACCGGTTAAATGAAGTGTGTTTATTCAGATACTACTTCATGTTAATGCGATATGATATAAGAGTTCAATTTCATTCAATTTCGATTCGATTTCGAAATTCGAATTCGTATTATTTTTCAATAAACATTATGACTCAATATTTACTATATATAGGTTTGTTCGGTATATAATTTTATGATTATAATTATGATAACATTCCGCTTTATTTCATATAAATACTGTAACAGTCTCTAGATATTAATTATTCTTTAATCCACATACCTACTTCTAAATTTTGATGTGTTTTCGCATATTCGTAATTATAAGTTCAAAATGACACACTCGAGTGGGTGTAAATGTGTGTTATGTAAATTTAAAGAATATCTTTGTTTTGCACTGTAAAAAAATATCATTCCCTGTTTTGTAATTTTTTTTAAATTTACTCGTTTCAAGATAGGTAAGGTATTAAGTACAATAATTAGCTCGATGTCGGGTTCCTTGCCTTAAGAAAATAATTTAAATTTACTCGTTTCAAGATAGGTAAGGTATTAAGTACAATAATTAGCTCGATGTCGGGTTCCTTGCCTTAAGAATAGCTTTATCACTTAAGATTTTTGAGTTATTTGTTGCTGAAAATGTTTAATATCGATTATATTTAATAAATATATTTCATATTTGAGTTTTTGTTTCTTCACTAAGACTGGGGACTATCGCCCTTTATCGCTTTATTTTGGGAGTTCCGAGTTGGTATAGGGTAGCCTCCCCACTTAGAGTGTTTCCACATATTTCTTTTGTTTAAATGTTGTCATTAAAATGGTTTATTGTAAATGAGGTCATCCAGACTATCTGGATTATTGTGGACAGAAAAATAGTTAAGTTTTTGGCCAACAATAATTGTTTTCTAATATATTATAATAAATTCTACCTACACAAACCGCGTGATATTTATCTTTTTCAAATGTTGGTATACGTTGGTAAAACGGTATATTGTAAAAGAGGCTACTATACACAAACAGCATGCCCAATACAAAAAGTCTAGTCCCGCCACTGGGAATAACTATACTCTATTTCTCGAGAGAATAACCAAGCATTGCGCATAGTACAGCCCTTTTGACTGCGCTGCTACCCCCTCTACAAGAATTATTTTGTAACCTTCCAATGACAAAGAAAATAAATGGGGTACAAAAAGATCAATAAATTTTGTGAACATAAAATATTTATTATTTTAAATGCAGTAGGTACAATATTATAAATTCAGAAAAAATATTAACGGTATCTACTACACACTCTCAGCAAAATATATTGTTTCAAATACAAAAAATAACATTTAAACGTTTAATACATATACAAAGTACATATTTTCTACTGAAAATGTATGGAAATAAATTTAATATTTTATTGTTTTAAATACAACAAATAAACAGTTAAACGTTTAATACCCATACAAAAAACATATTTTCTACTAAAAATGCATGGAAATATATTCAAAAAACAAGATTACAACAACGCGTTATTTTTAATTAAATAAAATTTCGGCGATATTTTAAAAAAATAATTAAATTTCCTTACAAACACTTTTTATTCAAATAACACTTCTGAAAAAATAATTACACAAAAGTAATGCTTTACCTGTCCTTTTTTATTTTTTTTCTGGCGATACTTTTGGGGTAATATTGTCCATTTTATTTATTACGGTCACTACTCGGTTAAAACTCAACAAAAAAATATTCAAACACTCATGCGCAAGGGTGTCGATAGACTGACGATTCTTACAAGGATCATTACAGCTCAAGGCCAATGCGATTCTAGAAGAAAATATTAAACAATATCCAAGCGATAACACAACTACAATAGACCATTAAAGGTCACGTGGTCTTGTCTATGGATTTGCTTTTGCTTGGGGGGCAAGCAATCAGATTGCGCAAATCATCCTTGTAAGATGTTATGCCATAAGAGAAAAAAAAGAAAGTCAGGCGACAAAATAATAACAAAATCGACTCTGACAGTTTTTTTTATTATTAGGTATCTATTCGTTAGGCGTCCCTCCTAATATTACACCGTAAACACTGTGAATGTGTTGTGTTGGGATGCCTGATGCCCCTCAATGATTTTTCTGTGACGTCATCCTTTAATGGTCTATATCTTCGATTTTTCTTATAAATTCTGCATACGTCACGTTGAAGATATCAACCTCTCCAGCCAGACCATTAAACATTTGAATAGCTTTTCCCACTGGGGAGTTTGCCAATATGTTTGTTCGGCTTTGAGGCTGGTAAAAAAATCGTGATGCCGAGAACGTCCATATGCATCGGGAACATAATAAAGGTGTCTCAAAATTAACGCAAGATTTGAATTTGCCGCCATTTTTGCAGTAAGTTGTTGGCAACTCTGAAACAAAACAGTTTAACAGCTGAGAGTTTACGGTTAGTAAAAAAGGAAGCCTTATGACCATGAACAGCGAAGAGAGTTCGTGAAATGGATTATTAATCATCAGCAAGTGGATGCTGATTTTTCGAGCAAAATAATCCTAAGCAATGAAGCACATTTTCACCTCGATGTTATTCGCCAAAATTGCCCTGTTTGAGGTTCGGAGAACCCAAGTATGATTGGCGAACAACAAATGCACCCACAACGTGTCACTGTTTGGTGCGGATTTTGGGCAGGAGGCGTTATTGGACCATACTTTTTGAGAAATGAGGCTGGCCAAGCAGCAACTGTTACTGGTACTCGATATCGCGACATTATAACACAGTTCTTTCTGCCGAAATTGGATGCTATTGATGTGGCCAATATGTGGTTTCAACAAAACGGTGCCACATACCATACAGCCAATGAAACAATTCAATTACTGAATGAGACATTTCCTGGTCGTGTACTCTCTCGTTTCGGTGATCAGAATGGCCCCCTAGATCATGTGATTTAACACTATTAGATTTCTTCTTATGGGGTTATTTGGAGTCAAATGTCTATGTCAGCAAGCCCACAACCACACATCCATTACAAGAGAAAATTGAACGCTGCATCAACGAAATTCAGCCACAATTATGCAGAAAGCTCATGAAAAATTTCGACGAAAGGGTGCGTATGTGCCAGCAAAGCCTTGGAGGACATTTGGCCAATGTGTTATTTCATAAATAACCCTATCCCATGTACTTTATGATTCAATGAAAAAATAAAAATTTAAAGACTTAAAACTCTCTTTTGTATTTAATTCAAATCTTGCGTTGATTTTGAGACACCCAATATATTGAATTTTTCTAGTATTATTGGATTAAATATGATACCGTTGAGCAGCTTAAAAAAGTGACGAGCACAGAATACATCTCGGCGATGTTCTAAAGTATTATAACCAAGGCAACCCATTACGAATAAAGATGGAAACAGGTAGGGATAATATTTTATTTTTATTTTATTTTATTCCTCTTAAAGGACACAAACAGTTCAAATTAATAAATATTAACAGTCATATTTTTCCAGAAAACAAACCAATCAAGGTCCCGCAAATTACCGAAGCGTATGACAAACAAGTAAAGTTGCAAGTAAACAGTTATAACACAAACTCACCCCACCCATATCAAATGCAAAAATCAAAACAAACCTCGTGAAAATGAGAAGCTTAAAATTACACTACAATAGAATTTATAAGAATATATAATAATTAAGAATTAAAACAATTGAGATTAAAATAGTTCAAATTATGAATTGATCGAATCTCTGTCTCTCTTTAGAATCAAGAATTCAGTGTACTCCTTACACCCCTTCTGAACTCTGCCTTGCTGATCGAGAAGAAATCAAGATTTATTATATGATCTATTATACAACGTACAAGTACGTCTCACAAATGAGCCCCGAACATAATTTGTGGTACTGGGCGGCAATCTAAACAAAAAACCAGATCGCGTATTCCGAGTGGGGCAAGCAAATGGAACCCCCTCCAAAAGTCTAGGCGAATCGACCTCATTGTTAAGAATTTTATACAGGTAAATCAAGTCCAATTCTGTCCTTCTATTTCTCAGTGTGCTCACTCCATGAAACTGAGCAGCCCGAACGTAATCGTCAAACTGCTGACCCGACACAAAATTAAGTCTCCTAATAAACTTGTCCTGCAACCTTTCAACCCTATCAATGTAGATCGCATATTGTGGATTCTATACCACAGACGAGAACTCCAGTTGGCTTCTGACAAATGCGTAAAAAAGCACCTTCAATGTGGCAGGACATCTAAATGGTTTACTTATTCGAAAAATAAATCCTAACATTCTGTAGGCCTTCTCCACGATGTAATCAATGTGCTGTTTGAACAACATTTTACTGTCCATAATGACTCCTAGATCCCGAATCTCTCTGCATCTACACAGTGGGCTTCCATTGATACAATATTCAAATAAGATCGGACTATTACCTCAAGTGAAAGTTATGGAGTTACATTTAGAGACGTTCAAGAACAACAATCGAAACAAGTCACCCTGCAAAGCAACACAATTACGAACAGGGTTACTCTCTTATAAACTTTTGTATCGTCAGCAAACATGAGAAAATCAGAGCTGCGAAAACAGTCAGCAATATCAGCAACATAAATAATGAATAGCAGAGGTCCCAGATGAGAGCCCTGAGGAACCCCAGATCTACAGTCCCTGAAATGAGACAGTGCACCATTCAAGGCCACAGCCTGAGGCAAGGCATTCAAGGCAATATCCATATATTTTCCAATATAGCGACCTTAAAAATCTTCTTTGTACCTTTTCTACCATTAAAACATATGTGTCTTCCGTTGGACACCAAATAATCGAACCTGATTCCAGAACACTCCGAACTAATGACTCATACAAAAGCTTTAAACCCAGCGATTTGTAAGCCTTTTGAGTTATGTCCGTAATATGCTCCCGAAAATGAAAAGTCTGAGTGAAAAGAACACCAAGGTCCTTAGACTTCTCAACTCTGATGAGCAATGTATTATCCATGGTGTAGTCATAAATCATCGGTTGCCTAGATCTAGAATATGTCATAATGTTACACTTTTTTACACTAAAAGGAAGCTTATTTCTATGTGACCATTCGACGATAGAATCAATATCTGACTGCAACTCCTTGGCATCCTCGGCACATCGGACACTCTTGAAAACCTTCAAGTCGTCTGCAAACAGAAGAAACTTCGAATAACGCACGCTGCCTCCAACATCATTTATAAAAAGTGTAAAAAGTAATGGTCCTAAATTTGAGCCTTGAGGAACTCCAGACGTTGCCAAGAATTTGTCAGAGCAATGATCACCGCTCACAACATATTGTTTTCTGTTTGTGAAATAATCCGAGAGCAGATCAACCAGACTTTGAGAAAATCCCATTTTAAATAGTTTATTCAGCAAAACATGGTGATCCACTCTATCAAACGCCTTCTCGAAGTCGTTGTAGTTAACATCCACTTGTGTTTTGCTGTCTATGTTTTTGGTTATATATGTATTAAAACAAAGCAAATTTGTTACAGTCGAACGTTTCGGTCTAACTCCATGTTGCTCATCCACCAGCATATGCTCACACATGCCAAATAAATATCTATGCAATATCATTTCATAAAGCTTGGCTGGCGCGGATTGCACAGCTACAGGTCTGTAATTGGTAATTTCCGCTGGGTCACCCTTTTTAAGAATAGGAGTTACCTTAGTAACCTTCCACACATCCGGCATTCTCTTAAGATCAACACACATATTGAACAAATACCTCAGAACATCAGTGATCACATGGCCAGCCTGTTTCAAAATATAAGCAGGTATCATATCCGGTCCTGACGAATGTTTGGGTTTCAGATGTTTTAAACTATATTAAATATAATTTAACGTCTTCATAGGTAATTGATGTTACATCATTTCAAAGGATCCTCCCGAAGAATCTTCAATCAACCGTTCATTATCAGCAACATGTGGTCCGAAAACAGAAGAAAAGAACGACGCAAATCCATCTGCAATCTTGTTATCTCCAACATACAGTTTTTCATTATAAGACATAGATTTAGGTTTTTGATCGCATTTTTTCTTTCCCTTAACAAAATTCCAAAAACGAGAGGGATCTGACGCAATTTCGTTTTCACATCTATTAATGTGCGTATTGTGATGAAATGAATATATACAAGATTGTAAATATTATTTTCATATACCTAGATCGAATATTTGTAGTAGGTAATTAATATAGGAATGAAACTTAGTTTGATTTCAAGTGGTTGTTGAACGCAACTAGCTATGTAGGGGACAGAGACAGGTATATTTCGGTGTGTGTCAGGAAGAGATGGATGTAGTTTTTTTTTGTTGCTTTGGGTCGACATTTTCAGGGTCTGAAGAGAGAGTACTTATTACTCGTGGCAGTTTAGTTTTGAATCCAGAGGGAGGTGGGACTGAATCATATTAATATCTGTGTTTGAATTCGACATCTTTTAATATTTTTATTTACCCACCTTCGTAGTTATTAAAACATTATTTTTTAGTGATATTTCCACAATTGGGAATATATAAAGATCATCCTAAATTACTTTTAATTAGCATTTAAAATCCGTGATGCTGCCAGCTGTCTAAGATAAGATTTTCTTTTAATATTATTAATTTATTATTTATATCTAGGTGTTAGGATACTCTCAGGATGTCTGTTGTCTACAAGGCAATATTTGTACTCAAGGATTTATTATTTTACGGATTTTGAAAACGAAGGAATTATGTGTTATATGTACATTTATTTTCAGTATTATTGTATGTATGTATGTACCTGTGGCTGATTTTATATAGCGCGGTCCGACACATCTAGAACTAGACTAATAACAGTGGCGCACCGCTCTACCCAATATTATACTTTTATTTAATTTACTTTACCATAACGATGGAGTATACAGTTTGAAGAGGAGTTATATGTTGAGAAGGATATTATTTGATTATTAATTTAATTACATATTTTATCGTCGAATATCATTTGTATTCTACGAACTTACTGGATTTTTCTACTTGTTCAACATGCTGTAATTGCTGCGATATCATGGAAGGAACAAATTTGATATTTTGCATGACACTAATCATAAGTAATATTTATGTATTTATTGGTCTTAATATATTTTTATTCGACTTACATGATACCTAAATTCACCTCACCATAAATATGTAGTCTTTTATAGCTAAATCTTGTCGAGATTACCTTATGGATATGGATCCCTTCTGCCTATCGACACTAGACTAGCTACCTTGTGTCTATAGTGTGGGTTTGATCTATTCGTAACCACATATTTATCATTATTATTATACAATTATGCACGAGACGTATTATGTACTTTGTAGAAACATATACTATATACTAACAATTCCAGTCCTAATCCTGCTTCGAAATGTAGGTGTACCGTTAGCAAGCCCTGCTCCTATCTCTTCGATTCAGCTTTTGAGACAAGGGTCAATATGGGTCTTGCCCCGTTTCCCGCCAGGGTCCTAGACAAAGCTTCTTAACATATATTTATAATTATTCTTATTATATATATAGCTGCATGTTCAAATGAGTATACATATTATATATTATTTTATATATTCGGGATGTAGATTAGTGCACACGGGCTCAAAATGCGGCATGGGACAGTTTGAGACGTGAGGGAGCGGAGGCGGCGCTCTTTCAGCATGGACACAGCATGCTTTTCATGCACTAACATGGTAGTTAGTCTCTGAAAATGATGTCATAGCAATTGTGTTGAAATTTAATTAATATTCAAAAGTAATAAGGTAATGTTTTGGGGTGCGCCACTGTCCTTTACGACGCAACGAATTAGTAGGTATGTTGTAGAACATATGTACATACATCGGCTATAGAAACTATGAAATGGTTATCTTATGTAGGGACATAGATCGGCAACCAGTTACCATACAACATTCTCGTAATGATATAGAATAATATTATTTGAATTTTATGTTATGATGATTGTTATGTTATATTTCGTTATGTTTTATTATGCACTATTTTTATTATGTTATTTTACAGTATCTCAAGGTAAGTGATCTGACGTCAAAGTTGATCTCAGAGTTAATATGTATCATAATTCATGTTTAAATTGTTTTACTGATTTTGTGATTTTGTTGTTCTTTTTGATTATTGAAATGTATATTTCAGGTGACTTATTTTGCGTTTTTAAAAATACACAACGTAGGTAAAATTATCGTCAAAACACAACGTATTGGGTCCGAATCTACGAAAATAGTTAATAGATAAACCTAGACGATCACGAAAGGCCAAAATTCGTTAATTAATTTAATTAGGAATGCGATATTTCGTACGTATATTTGCAACAATGCGAAAATTCATACAATTCTTAGCTAGTCGGATAGGGATGTAAATTCTAGTTTGGGAATCATTTATTACAGTAGGCATAGTTAGAAGCTAGGATGTTGCAAATTCGGAGCTTAGAATGGTTTGAATTAGGTAGGATCATCACAAATGGTGCCTTGGACCAGAATATTATGTCTGTCATTGCAGACATAAACTGGGTTTTTACGGAGTAGAAGTGGGTTTTGGGTTTGCGATGATAAATAACTAAAATCATGAATATTGGAGGGGGGGAGAGCATAAATGGGTTTTGAGGAGTAGAACTGGGTTATGGACAGAGGAATGTGTTTGGTTTTTGAGGGGAGGAATAAAATTTATACTTGGTGGATGTAGTGAGAAAATTGGTTGATGATTTTTACTTCGAGAACCGCGGGTTGGTTATCCATGGATTATAGTGTTAGTCGAATTAGGCAACATGATATTATATTTGTGTTTGGCTATCTATAGGTATATATCTTACATTATGCATAAGAATAGTGAACCCTTAAGAGTTCGTTCGGAATTATGTCCTTATGAATAGTCTAATAAAGAGCGCTTGTGATTCAGGTATAAAATTGGATAGGTATATATATGTTGAAATCCTGAATAGTTCTTTATTTTATTCAATAATGTATATATAGGTACCAAAAATATGTACTTTCATAAGAAGATTGGGTGTTAGAAAAATGGAATATTATATTCCCAAATAGACTTGTAAACATGGGTATTAGGTATGTGGAGTTTATTTTATGTATATGGGTATATGACTAGAGTTTTTAGGATTTTTAGATATTATAGTATTTGAGTAAAATGGATAAATAATAGGTATATAGTTTGATGTTAGTTATATGTATCAAGTGGATGTTTGTTAAGGATTAGAATTGTACCTAATTATAATAGGTATTATTATTTCTTGAGGAATATGGTCTTAACATTTACAGTATTTGTAAGTTAAGTGTTTTTTGTGTTTAAACTTTTAGAATTCTGTCAAGTTAATTATTTGGGGTGTGAAATAAATTTATGATTTAGGTATGAATGGTAAATAGATTATTCAGTTTGAAATAATATTAGACCAGATTTTATGAGTATCGGATAACATACATAATACAATGTATGAATGAAGCGGATAAGTATATAGGCAATAAATCGAATGATGGGTTTTGATAAAATCACGATTTAGGTGATTATTTTTACAGTTATATGTTAAACGGTTAGCTGGAAGAAATAGTGAATATTCATTCTTACAGGCTCAGGTTGGAGGGGATAACCTACACTCTTTTAAGCCCGGGGGGGGCAAAACCAAGGGCTTCACATTGGATAACGTTGGAACTCTTTGTGTACCCTGAAAGGTGGTATCTATCATTTCAAAATTGAGGACTGGAAGAAGAAACGAATTTATGGAAATGTTCTAAGAAGAAAAGAGGCTGGCGTTCGCTGATATAACACATCATATCCTTCAAATAGAGAAATAAGATGTACAACCTATGAATCTTAGGATATAATAATGATTAAAACGTTATATTATTTTAAACCAAGAACGAGATAGGAAATAATATTATTACTGGAATGACAAAAAACTATACGGTATATTGTAGTACCTAACGGGACCATGGAGCAGCGCCAAATACAAATCGTCTTTTTTATTATTATTATTACTATACAATCAGTGGGTTTTATACTGTAGGACTGATTTTATGATATTGTCTGAATGGGACAAGGAAATCTGAGACATAAAGTATACGAAGTTATATAAAAAGTATTTAGGTTGAATATCTGTTGGTAGGATAACAACATGTTTTACTTGCAAGGAAACTTAGAAAGAAGTTTGTATATAGCAATGATACAAATTTAATTGGAAACCAGAAGGGTGATAGATAAGATTGCGTAGCATTGGATCATCTCTGTCAACTCGAAAAGGAGTGGTGTGCAATAACATAAGTCGCTGAAGAGAAGTAATTTGAGAAGAAAGGACAACGCTATGATGTACAAGTTTGAGAATCGCTTGTGGATCTATAGATGTCACAAATGGAATAAACTATTTAGTGTGTTATAATTTTAAATTGTGGTGTCAAATATTATAATATTATTATTCAATAGTGTTAGAGTGAAGTTATTTCCCTTAAATGTGAACTATAAAGTGTTTAGTTATTATTATTTTACAAGTGGAACGAATATTATGATATGTACCTTTGTGGTTATAGTTGTGTGTAAATATATTATATTTAGTTGTGTGTGTGATAGTTTGAAATAGATTTTTTCAGGACTTTTGAAATGAATGAGGACGATTCATTTATAAATACCTAATATGTAGGTATATACATTTGGTTACTGTAATATTGGAGACAAGGGGAATTCTACGTACCTATTATAGAATAACATATTGGGATGTATTATGTAGATATTGTCAATGCAACTCGTTTAAATATTGTGTTATGTATCTTATATGCGTGAATGTGCGTAAACACATTGAGGGAGGGGTTCCCACCACTTACCCCTGGATGTTCAAGAACATAGTACGTTATCTTCCTCTTGATTATTTGAGGTATTATTATAGGTGGATATTTTACGTAATTGTAATTGAGTTGGTGGTAGCTTTACGCGTTTTGTATTATTAAGCACGGTGTAAATATGTTAACAAGGGTTGGTTAGAGGATGTCGCTTCTTCGATGGACTCGCCCGTTGCATAGTATTATTTATTTGTGTTATATTATTTTTTTTTTTAACTGTGATTGTGCGTCTCATTTACCAATGAAGTTTATCGTTGTTATTATGGTTATTATTATTATTATCGCACATTATTTTGGTTAGCTGGGAGATGTTGCTTTTAGGCAGTGGGCTCGCAGTTGTTCATGATTTGTTATGATCAGTGTAGTGTTACTAGTATTAGTTAGTATGAGCGGAAATTCACGGTTGTTCTAGTAACTTATAATAGTTTACACATTGCAGGATGGAATCGAGAGGCCGTGCCGTGAAGAGAGGAAGGGTAGTGAAGACTAAGAACATTGTTGAACAGGATGTTCGTAATATAGTGAATAAGCCTACCAATATAATGAAACATTCTTCTGTTGCTATCGCCATGGTTAAGAAACTAATGGCTCCAGTTCTGGGAAAACTTGATGCGATGGAAAAGCGATTGGGGCCGGAAAAGAGCTCGAATGAAGCATGTACTAATATAGCGGGAGAGAAGGGGGCTGGAGCGAGGAAGACTGTGTGTGCGAGTGATACGTGTATACTTACTCGGGGGTTAATTAAACCTCGATTTCCTACAAAAGGAGTGAGTCCCATCCAGTTTATTGAAGATCTTAAGGAATATATAGAAAAGACAGGAAGCGCGGATCGTGGAGTCGAAGTAGCGTCTGAATGTTTAGTAGATGAGGCCAAAAGTTGGATGAGGATCTATAGGAGCCGTTGGAACAGTTTTGAAGACTTTGAGAATGATTTTCTCGCTAATTATTGGGGGGAGATAAGTCAAGCGAATCTGAGGAGAAAGATATTGAATTCGAAATGGGATTCTTCATCAGGAAAAACTATGATGGCCCACTTCGCGGAATTTTGGGAGCTGTCGAGATCCCTTGTCCCTCACATGGGGGAAGATCTATTGGTGAATGATCTGATGCGTCATTATCCGAAGGAGGTGCAATCTTTGTGGTTCGCCAAGGATCAAAAGACGGCAATTGAAGCTGCTGAACTTTTGAGGAGGCTGGGTAATATGGTGGCTACTCGAGAAGATCATTCTTCCAATAGGAGGGATGGGTATGCATATAGGAGACAGCCACCTGTAAATGCAAATGCTAGGGGGGGGAATGTTGTGAATCTCCTTGAGGAGGAGCCATCCACGACAAACAAGAGCTCCTATAATAAACGATGGGTGAGGGCCGGAACAACACCTCAAGAAGATGGCGAGGCATATTTGAATCAGGGAAAAGAGCTTTAGTTGGATTGCATCCCCTGAATCCAACTAAATATAGATCTAACGGGGAAACAGGGATGGAGAAGGCGTTGAGATTCATGTTAAATCAGGGCTGGAAACCTGGTGATGGACTTGGGATGGAAGGCGATGGAATAACGGATTGTGTAAAATGTGTATGGCGCGAGAAAGGGGTTGGACTAGGATATACGAATGGCATATGTTTTGGTGATTCTGGAGGGTGTTTCGAGGCTGTATTTTACAAAATGTACATGAAACCGGGTAAACTCATAAATACCTACGAATCACTCACCGTATTCGAGGAAAACGAATATATTGAGGATGCCGCATGTGGGAGTTTTGCTAAATTACCAGAAATACGAGGTCGAGTAGGTAATGAGGTGATCAGTACTTTGATTGATTCAGGGAGTCAGATTACTTGCATATCCTTGGAGTTCATTGAGTCATTAGCAAACGGAGATAATAAATGCAAATTACCTATTGCACCCGTGACACCGGTTCAGTTAAAGGGAGCTATTGGACATCGCTCACAGAAAATAAATAAAATTGCTTTAGTTCCACTCGAACTAGAAGACGTAACTATAAATGTCCCATGTTTAATTGTTCCGAAATTAATACGTCAGATGTTGATAGGTTATGACTGGTTACAAGAACATCAAGGAGTGATTAGCTGTACGTATCCAGGTAGACTAGATTTTGTCTACAATGAAATTAGATATTCGATTCCTACACAAAATTCCGGTATACACATAAATACGTTAGTGACTGATACGAGAGACAAAGTAGTAAATAGGTCTTGTATAACGGATATTGAAATACGTGAATATGTCAATTTGATGAATGAAACCGAACGACTCAAGGCGATGATTTATCACGCATTGGTTGAGTACAGGGATGTATTTTCCACGTATCCGGGGCTCACTAACCTATATAAACATAAGATTACACTGTTGGATGAAAAACCTGTAGTAAGAAATTCATACCCAATACCAATGTCTTATAGAAATAAAGTATACGAAAGATTATGTGAAATGGAACAACTAGGAATAATAGAAAGGGCCACCACTTCGTACGCTAGTCCTTTAACTTACACCTTGAAAAAGGACAATACAGTGCGTATACTTTTGGATGCCAGAGAATTGAATACTAGAATGTGCTCGGATATTGAAAAACCACCTTTAATCTCGGAAATCTTACAGAAATTTCACGGTGTAAAATATATCTCCACATTGGATTTAAACAACGCATATTATCAAATTCCTTTAGAAGAAGATAGTAGAAAATATACTGGCTTTATTTTTGATGGAAGATCTTTTGTATATAAAGTCTTGCCACAGGGATTGAAAACTTCTGTTGCCGGGTTTTGCCGTGCAATGGATATTGTGTTGGGACCGGAGGTGCGTGAATTTTGTATTAATTATATGGATGATTTGGTTATTGCGTCTAGAGGAAATATAGAAGTACACTTAAACCACATAAAACAGGTATTGGAAAAACTACGTATAGCAGGTATGACTTGCAGTCTTATGAAATGTCAATTTTTCAGTGTAAGTGTGAAATTTTTAGGACATATTATTAGTCCTCGAGGAGTAAGCATGGATCCTGATAAAGTTGCAGCAATAAAGAAATTTCCAACCCCAAAGAAAGTTAAAGAACTGCGTGCTTTCCTCGGGTTGTGTAATTTTTACGGACGCTTTGCGAAAAATCATTCGGGTACAGTCAAACCTCTATGTGAGTTGCTAAAGAAAAATGTCAAGTGGAGGTGGACAACAGTAGAGGCTGAAGCTTTTGAACAGTGTAAAAATGGATTTCTCACTGCTGTTATGCTACACCATCATGACCCGGGAAAACAATATTATCTTCAGACGGATAGCTCAAGCTATGGAATTGGCGGTGAGCTTTTTCAATTAGATGACGATGGTGAACACTATGTAATTGGTTTTGTTAGTAAAGGATTGAATGACGCAGAGAGAAAATGGAGTGTATCGGAACAAGAGATGTTCGCTGTTATATATTCATTGAAAAAATTTGAAACATATTTGAGGGGTGTGCAACTAATAATAAGAACAGATCATCATTCTCTTCAATTTCTCAAAAGCTGGAAGTTGTATAGTGGCCGGGTGACCCGGTGGATATTGTACTTAAATCAATTTGATTATAAAATCGAATATATTAAAGGGAAAGAAAATATAGGTGTAGATATTATTTCTAGATATTCTCATGATGCAACAATGGTACAAGATGAAAAAACCTTTTGTCCGGAAATTGCTGGATTCATTGTAGAGGACGTAAACAGGATAAGGAAAGATTTGAAAAACATAAATTATCTGCAACGTGAGGACCCCTTCCTATGTGAAGTGTTCGATTATATAAATGGGACTTGTGGACCTTTTTCCAAAATGTTATATAAATATGTGGGAAATTATAAAAGAGAGGGAGATATTTTATGGTATACACCGGAGAAGGGGCCTGCAGTAATTGGTATCCCGACGAAAATACACAGTGAATTAATAAGATATGTACATGAGGAACAAGGTCACGTAGGAGGATTAAAGACGTGGGCTGCTGTGAAAAGAAGGTATTTTTGGCCCAAAATGAGCATTGACATCAGGAATTTTGTCAAATCGTGTAGGATGTGTCAACTATCGAAACACAAAAAGTACGAGGAACGTGGGCCAGGCAAATCATTGTTACCCTCATATATAGGAGAGATAGTATTAGCAGATGTATTCGGACCATTACCTGCAAGTGGTTTATTACGATATAAGTATTTATTCGTAATACAAGATGCATTTAGTAAATATATCAAACTTTTCAAACTTGGGGTTGCTGAAGGCGCGAGTATGGTTGAATGTGTAAGGGAGTTCGGTCAAATTGTAAAGATAGACAAATTACTTACAGACAATGCTCGACAATTTACGTCGTATGATTGGATTGGAAGCATGAACAGCCTAGGGATAACTATTTTACATACTTCCTTGTACAACCCCGGACCTAATGGCACAGAAAGAGTTAACAAAGAACTTGGTAGAATGTTGAGAATATATGCGCATCCTAAACATTCTTCTTGGGCGAAATATGTAGAAACTATAGAGGAAACCTACAATGATACTGTACATTGTAGTACTAAATTCACACCAAATGAAGTACTCTTTGCCAAACCTCCTACATTGTCCTTAGACAATATCACTGGCGTCCGTCATGAGCCTTTGGAGATAAATATTATAAGAGAGAAGGTAAAGGATAATTTGAAAAAAAGTGCCAATGAGAGGAAGGCTAGGTTTGACAAGAAATGGAGGTTACAAAATTATAAAATAGGAGATTTGGTCAAGGTTAGGACATTTACTCGTTCTAGTTTGATCAACAAGGAGACTAGTAAATTCGGGCTTATATGGGATGGACCATACACTGTGGGAGCGATTCCTTTTGCGAATGCCTATACTTTAGTGAACGAAGATGGATTGATAAAGGGCACATATAGCCCCATGTACTTAGGAAGATATTTTATAAGGGAATAAAATTAGTGTAAATTACTTGTAAGCACAACAAATCCTTGTGCATTACTTTTCCTGTGTTAGAATTAATGAGGATTGTTTACTAGAGATAAGTTATATGTCTTATTATGAATAACATAAAGCATTAAAGTTTGGTAGTTGTAAAAAAAAAAAAAAAAGAAAAAAAAAAAAATATAAGATATGGTATAATTAATTTTGTATTTGCTTATAAGACTAAACGTAACATTATCTAGTATTATAATAAGTTCCGCGAAATGAGAAAATTGTAAGAGAGGCTTCAGTAAACACTTGGTTGAAGGCCATCCAATAGCGCGAGGTCGGGGGCGCTATTATTATTTTAGTTGTTTCACTAAATTGTATTTGAAAAAAAAAAAAAAAACACTATTAAACTTATTTATATTGTGGTAGAAACAATGTTTATAAAGGTACTAAGCATATTTAGGTGAATTTCAATATAGGGCTTGAAATATTTTATAAAACCAGGAGACGTTATGTATCCTATATTGTAACCTATTTTCAAATCGATGTAAGAATATAAATAATTTGTAAACCAGACATTCATTGAAATAAAGTTCCTTATTATTACTACTATTATTGTTTAACTATTAAGTAACCTGTAGGCTTGTATAGAAGCTATGCATACCTATTATGTAATGTGTTCAACGGTTTGTATATCGATGGTTATGTATGTTTTCTGGATTATTGAACTCATCTGTTTATTTATATTTGTAAAATGAACACTTAAAAATAATAGTAAATATTTGTGACTTGGGGGTGACGTAAAGCGTGGAATAGTTATTATGATTATATATTTAAGGTAGGCACTTGAGACGTGTTAATCGCTATTATAGGGTTAGTAGGTAGTCATCGCCTACAGTGTGCATCAACACATCTACCTGTTCATAGATTCGAACAGTGGTGTATCCAGGATGTAGAAAAAGAAATGAAAAATAATTAGAAAATAAAAAAAAAATTGTTTGTGAGATAATGCCTCATCCATTTTGTCTTCAGCATGATCACAAGGGGGGGGTGTGATGAAATGAATATATACAAGATTGTAAATATTATTTTCATATACCTAGATCGAATATTTGTAGTAGGTAATTAATATAGGAATGAAACTTAGTTTGATTTCAAGTGGTTGTTGAACGCAACTAGCTATGTAGGGGACAGAGACAGGTATATTTCGGTGTGTGTCAGGAAGAGATGGATGTAGTTTTTTTTTGTTGCTTTGGGTCGACATTTTCAGGGTCTGAAGAGAGAGTACTTATTACTCGTGGCAGTTTAGTTTTGAATCCAGAGGGAGGTGGGACTGAATCATATTAATATCTGTGTTTGAATTCGACATCTTTTAATATTTTTATTTACCCACCTTCGTAGTTATTAAAACATTATTTTTTAGTGATATTTCCACAATTGGGAATATATAAAGATCATCCTAAATTACTTTTAATTAGCATTTAAAATCCGTGATGCTGCCAGCTGTCTAAGATAAGATTTTCTTTTAATATTATTAATTTATTATTTATATCTAGGTGTTAGGATACTCTCAGGATGTCTGTTGTCTACAAGGCAATATTTGTACTCAAGGATTTATTATTTTACGGATTTTGAAAACGAAGGAATTATGTGTTATATGTACATTTATTTTCAGTATTATTGTATGTATGTATGTACCTGTGGCTGATTTTATATAGCGCGGTCCGACACATCTAGAACTAGACTAATAACAGTGGCGCACCGCTCTACCCAATATTATACTTTTATTTAATTTACTTTACCATAACGATGGAGTATACAGTTTGAAGAGGAGTTATATGTTGAGAAGGATATTATTTGATTATTAATTTAATTACATATTTTATCGTCGAATATCATTTGTATTCTACGAACTTACTGGATTTTTCTACTTGTTCAACATGCTGTAATTGCTGCGATATCATGGAAGGAACAAATTTGATATTTTGCATGACACTAATCATAAGTAATATTTATGTATTTATTGGTCTTAATATATTTTTATTTGACTTACATGATACCTAAATTCACCTCACCATAAATATGTAGTCTTTTATAGCTAAATCTTGTCGAGATTACCTTATGGATATGGATCCCTTCTGCCTATCGACACTAGACTAGCTACCTTGTGTCTATAGTGTGGGTTTGATCTATTCGTAACCACATATTTATCATTATTATTATACAATTATGCACGAGACGTATTATGTACTTTGTAGAAACATATACTATATACTAACAATTCCAGTCCTAATCCTGCTTCGAAATGTAGGTGTACCGTTAGCAAGCCCTGCTCCTATCTCTTCGATTCAGCTTTTGAGACAAGGGTCAATATGGGTCTTGCCCCGTTTCCCGCCAGGGTCCTAGACAAAGCTTCTTAACATATATTTATAATTATTCTTATTATATATATAGCTGCATGTTCAAATGAGTATACATATTATATATTATTTTATATATTCGGGATGTAGATTAGTGCACACGGGCTCAAAATGCGGCATGGGACAGTTTGAGACGTGAGGGAGCGGAGGCGGCGCTCTTTCAGCATGGACACAGCATGCTTTTCATGCACTAACATGGTAGTTAGTCTCTGAAAATGATGTCATAGCAATTGTGTTGAAATTTAATTAATATTCAAAAGTAATAAGGTAATGTTTTGGGGTGCGCCACTGTCCTTTACGACGCAACGAATTAGTAGGTATGTTGTAGAACATATGTACATACATCGGCTATAGAAACTATGAAATGGTTATCTTATGTAGGGACATAGATCGGCAACCAGTTACCATACAACATTCTCGTAATGATATAGAATAATATTATTTGAATTTTATGTTATGATGATTGTTATGTTATATTTCGTTATGTTTTATTATGCACTATTTTTATTATGTTATTTTACAGTATCTCAAGGTAAGTGATCTGACGTCAAAGTTGATCTCAGAGTTAATATGTATCATAATTCATGTTTAAATTGTTTTACTGATTTTGTGATTTTGTTGTTCTTTTTGATTATTGAAATGTATATTTCAGGTGACTTATTTTGCGTTTTTAAAAATACACAACGTAGGTAAAATTATCGTCAAAACACAACGTATTGGGTCCGAATCTACGAAAATAGTTAATAGATAAACCTAGACGATCACGAAAGGCCAAAATTCGTTAATTAATTTAATTAGGAATGCGATATTTCGTACGTATATTTGCAACAATGCGAAAATTCATACAATTCTTAGCTAGTCGGATAGGGATGTAAATTCTAGTTTGGGAATCATTTATTACAGTAGGCATAGTTAGAAGCTAGGATGTTGCAAATTCGGAGCTTAGAATGGTTTGAATTAGGTAGGATCATCACAGTATGTAGATGTTGGATATGCCAACACTCTACTAGAACAGTTGACAACATTGTTCATCTGTTGTAGGTTAAGGAGATCCAGGAAATATTTGTGTTCAGCCTAAGGTTAATTACACAGATGGGCGTACCTGCGCAGAACAGTTCTCAGTTTGGTACTACTTAGCTTGGTTATTCTCTCGAGAAATAGAGTATATATTATATTGTTTCATTTTTAAAAATTATTGTATAATAATCATATAACTTTAAAAAAAAAAAAAAAAGATATATCTGGGTTTTTGTTATAAACCCAAATACAACCTTATACACCTTTCACAGTAAGCTTAAGCTACTAAAAGCTTGTGTCGTGAAAGGGGAGTTTGCCGGCACCTTGTGTCATATATCTAGGTGTCCCATTATTAGGAGTACATTTTGCACGTACGCAAATGTGAGGGGATTGAATACTAAAACGCATGAATTTAAATGTAACCTTCTGACACAAGAACCGGATATTATTGCTTTAACTGAAACCTGGCTTTCACCTGGAGTCTTGAATGCTGAACTCTTCGATGAGCGTTTCACTGTTTTCCGGAAAGATAGGACAACCAGAGGAGGCGGTGTGGCTCTAGGTGTCAATTCAAGACAATTATTAAGTGCAAAAAGACTACATTACCTTGAAACTGATGGAGAAGACCTATGGGTGAAGATTGGGTTCAAGCACGTTACTATTTATGTTTGTGTTGTGTATTTTCCTCCTAGTACTGACAAAGATAAATTCTCTACATTTTATCAAAAAATTGAAAGTTGTAGTAGTAGACTTATTGATAAAAATATCTTAATTCTCGGAGATTTTAATCTCCACTCTTGTAATTATCCTGTAAGTGAACATGCCTATTTTCTAAATTTTTTTAATCTAAGCCAACATAATCAGGTTCAAAATCAGAATAACAGAGTTTTGGATCTTGTATATACTAATATGGCAAATTCATGCATTGATGTTAGAAAGCAGGAGCTCCCACTCGTAGCTGAGGATGTTCATCATCCTGCTATTGAAATTGAACTAAAATTAAGTAGAAGCAACAATCACAAAGAGAGGGAGACTGCAACTGACAACAGTGCTATGAGGTGGAAATTTAATAATTCTAACATCTCAATATTCAATGATTTTGTAGCTAATTGTTCATGGTCGGAAGTTTATGCAGCAGTTAATGTAGATGATGCTGTGGATATATTTTATAGAATATTGTATGACGCATTAGACCAATTTTTTGGAGCTGACGCTAATGTGGTTTTCTGGTCAGTTAATTTACAACATTAGAAAAAAACACATGTATCACAAATTCTGGAAACAAACCCAATCATCTTATGCCTACCACAAGTTTAGCGAACTAAGAAAATCTGTAAAGAAGGGAATTCGCGATTGTTATTTGCGGTATATTGAATTAAGTGAAGAAAATATTAGGAACAATCCCAAGCGATTCTGGAATTTTGTCAAGAATAAAAGGGGTATAGACCAATTGCCGGTGTGTTTAAATTCACGGGAAATAGTTTATACTAAGCCACAAGACATAGCCAACGGTTTTGCAAATTTTTTCTCTTCGGTTTTTAGTCAACGAAGCACTTTTCGGATGCAGAACACTGTAGGTAGTACTTTGTGTGATATTGATAGTGTAACCGACCAAGATATTAAATACAGTTTAAGAAAACTTAAGCCAAAGTCCTCATCTGGCCCGGATATGATACCATCGTTTCTATTTAAGGAAATCGGAATGAACTTGGTTGGTGTTTTGAAGCACATTTTTAATCTTTCTCTAACAACTGGGCAATTTCCAAAGCCCTGGAAAATGACAAAGGTAACACCGATTCATAAAAAAGGGGACGTGTTCGAAATTTCTAATTATAGGCCCATAGCAATCTTGTCTTCTCCCGCAAAACTGCTGGAAATGATTATTCATAAGAAGATTTGGGATAGTTGTGGACACCAAATAGTAGACGAGCAACATGGTTTTCGACCAGCCAGATCAACGAATACAAATCTTATGAGTTTTCTAACTTTTGTTACAAAACACCTAGACAGACGGGTTCAAGTAGACGTAAACTACAATGACTTCGAAAAGGCGTTCGATAGAGTTGACCACAGTATTCTGTTAGCTAAGTTGGACGAATTTGGACTATCGACAAACTTTGTGGCATATTTAGCAGATTATCTACAAGACCGCTGTCAATATGTATTTTATAGAGGCTTTAAATCCGATGTTTACCCTTCGCTTTCAGGTGTGCCACAGGGATCTAATTTGGGGCCACTTTTATTCTCAATCTTTATTAATGACATCGGAAAAGTCATTAAAAATTCTAACTACTTACTCTACGCTGATGACTTGAAGGTATTTCGTGAGATAGAATCAGAAAATGATGCAATACTGCTGCAAAGCGACATAGATGCCATCTATTCATGGTCCTTAAAGAATAATCTTTTATTCAGTATACAAAAGTGTAATATGATGACTTATACAAGATCTCGCGAACCGCTTAAATACTCATATAAAATGGGAGGAATGTCGTTGTGTCAAATAGAAGAAACTAAAGATTTGGGCATTGTATTCACGGCAGATCTTTCATTTAAAAAACACATCACGGAAACCACGGACAGAGCTTTCAAGGTGCTAGGTTTCGTAATGAGAAATTCAGTACACTTTAAAAACGGTAACACCTTGCGTATATTATACGAATCACTTGTGCGCTCTATTCTAGAATCAGGTTCCCTTATTTGGAGTCCAAATGAAATTACTTATGTACTGCAAATTGAAAAAGTTCAAAAGCGTTTTTTGCGACACTTGTACCGAGTCGAATGTGGTTACTATCCTTACCTTTACCCCTCATTATTTATCATGGGTTGTATGGGGTTCACAACGTTGGAAAAAAGGCGTAAGGAGTATCATTGTAGACATTTCTTTAAATTGTTACATGGAATAGTACAAAATCCCGCAATTCTCGCCGAATTAAATTTTTACGTACCAAACTCATACTGTCGATCGCGTACACATGTACTATTTTATCCTCCACAGGGCAGGACTAATCTAGTGGCTAACTCTCCAGTAGGTAGAGCAGTGCAATATCTTAACGAAGTAGCACCTCACATTGATATTTTTGGTATATCATATCAGGAATTTATTAAGCATGTAGACATCCACTTGTAATGTTTTATTTTATTTTTGTTTTATTATTATTATAATTTTTTTTTGTCATTATTATTATAATTAATTATTATGGTGCATAATAATTATATTATGTGAAGATTTTTTTATTTGATTTTTATATAAGCATGTAAACGCTTTAATATGTTTTTTTCTTGCTGTTAATTATGTCGGATCGGGTACATGGTCTACTAGAACCGAAGTGAGCCTTGCCCATCACTAGTAATTTAATTAACAAGTAGCGTGACGTAGTATGGGTGGCTCTGATTGGGTAGTGGCCTTGTGCCCGGTCTGAAAAATAACATGGTGATTGTTTTTTTTTTATCTATTGATGTTTTTTGAATTAACTTTGTTTATTGGTTTTTTGAATGGTGTTTGAAATGTTGTGTAGTGTTTTTACAGAATATTGTAAGTTATTTTTTTTATTAATGGGTTATATTCGTATGGTTGTTATTTTAGATTCTTAGATTCATATTTGTTTATGATTGTTATATGTTGTCCACTGTCCAGCAATTAGGTTTCACAACTGTCAAGCTGGCAGTGGTATATTTTATTCAAATAAAATAAAATAAAATAAATAAAATATAAATAGATCAAACTCTTAAATTATAGTTCAACTAGAGGAGGTAACCTCTATAATAATGCACATCTCTGTTAAGGGTGAGTGATTCTAATAGTTTTTTTATATCATTGTGAAGCTACAGACATTCTTTATCCATTGGTGAAGTGATACAAGTGTTTGTAAGGATTTGGATTCTGGAAGGGGTTAGGTGTGAGTAAGGTTGATGAACTGTCATCATAAAACTTGTTATCTGTGACACTGCAAGAACTCATGGTGCTATATTCTACAAACCTGTCCCAGTGAAAGCGCCTCAGTGCCGCGCACTTTATCTGCATTGGCTGCGAAGCCAGAGTGTCAGCAGCCGGCATCCATCAAAGTAAATGTACATTGATCAGAATTTTCTGATTCCGGAACGCCGCTTTTCCTGTTGAAGTTGATGAGAAGCAACATATACCATAGAAGAGAGCTCATCCAAACACCCCAAAAACTCCACGACAGCAGTAGTCTGGGATCATTAGTTTTCAAGATATGTATTTTAATGTACACTTTTTTTTCAAATAAAATGGGTATGCTACAGCACATGGAAGGCCAACCTTTTCAGCAGCCGGGCCAAATTTCAGAATGAGATTTCCTACCCGGCCGCACAGCAATATACTCCAAATATTTGATTACCTATATTATCTTATAATTTGTAATATTTAACACAAGCGTATGTAACCCGGCATCGCTCGAGTTTAATTAAATAGAAAATCTTGCAAATACATGGGTTAAAACGACAAAATCTTATTGAAAAAATAGAGTAAGCACTTACGTGGATAAAATAAGTAAAAAGCTCTTCCGAATGAGAAAACTTAATTTTTGACTCCCTACATGCCCATATTTAAGTAACAATAAATAGGTAGGTACCTACATCAAAAAAAGCATTGCAAATCTCTTCTTAATGAAAAACCTTGAAGTTTGATACCTCACATGCCCATATTTAGGTAAAAAAATAGGTAGGTACCTACATCGAAAAAAGTGCTGAAAAACTCTTCCCAATGAAAAACCATGAAGTTTGATACCTCACATGCCCATATTTAGGTAAAAAAAAATAGGTAGGTACCTACATCGAAAAAAGTGCTGAAAAACTCTTCCCAATGAAAAATCATGAAGTTCGATACCTCACATGCCCATACTTAGGTAAAAAAAATAGGTAGGTACCTATATCGAAAAAAGTGCTAAAAACCTCTTCCCAATGAAAAATCTTGAAGTTTGACACCTCAGATGTTCACATTTATGTAAAAAAAATAATAAGTAGTCACCTACATGGAAAAAAGTACTAACAACCTCGTCCCGATGAAAAAGCTTGAAGTTAAGAAATCCCACATATTGGTAGGTACCAACATGGAAAAAGTGCTAAAAACCTCTTCCAAATGAAAAATATGTGAGCTCGACACCCCGAAAGCTCATATTTTATTTAGAAAAATAGGCGGGTACCTACGTGCAAAAACTACTAAAAACCTCATCTTAATGTAAAAACTCGAAGATTGTCATCCCAAATTTCTATAATAAAAAAAGAAATCCCATTTCGTGAAAAAATTGTAGGCACATAAATGTTAAAATATTATAATTGTCCACATTCGAATTTGTATTTTTGGTTTGCAGTGCATAAATGGGTATTTGCTATGAAATTAAAAAAAGTCAAGAATAAATTGTCACCTAAGTATTTACTCTTTATTCCCAAAAAACCTTAAAAATGGATTATCTGCATCCTTCAATATTTCAGAATATTTTGCTATCAAATATTTCATAATTTATGTAAAAAATATTAGGTGAAAATAAATAGGTTCCCACTCATTGAAAATCATTTAACATTGTTTATGGATTTTATAGGTAAAACTATTATTATTCTACAGTATAGTTTTCTATGGTTTCATAATGTCTTCCATTATGAAAATAGCCCAATATGTCAAAAATATGCAATTTTTATTCACGTAATTCAAGAGCTTTTCTCATTAGCAAACACGATATTTTATTACGAAAATAAACCCTAAATATTTAGTTTCAGAATTGTTGTATTTATTGTTACATCCATTTTGAAATTAATTCAATACAATGAAAAATGTTTGACTGTAAATATTGCTTTTTACTAAATCTTGCATTAATTTTACATACATTTTGTTGCTAATTTTGTGACATGGTCGCATTAAAATTAAAATATCTTTATCAATACGTAAGATATTTAAAATGTTTTTAGCCTTAAACCTGCCCAGAAGATGAGACCTTGTATAGAGTGTATTATTTTACTTCGGTCTTTCCTAATTTCCGAGTCCATTAAGGACATAAGTACATACATACATACATACGAACGGACTCAAATATTTATGTGTGGATTACTTTCTAAAGTTTGTTATATACCTATTTTAATTTTGCTGTAATTTTTGAACTGTTTTCTTCTTGTATATACATTATGTTAAATTATATGGAGTGTAGAGAAATGATATGTTTTGATGTAAATTGTATTAGTTAGGTACATATTTTATTTTGTATTTAAAAAGGCAATAGCCGTTTATAGTTTAATAAAATATGGAATGTTTGATAATTTTACTTCACCTTAAAATTTCTACCCCTCCCCCCCCCTTTGGCAAATTTTGAAAATGGTATTAATTAGAATTTGAAATGTTTCAAAGCTCCTCATTTTTTTGTTAAAATATTGTCTCAAAATACCTCCTTCAAAAAAGTAATGGTTACTTGTACCAACTATAATATGTTTCGCAAGCCGCAAGTAGACACCCGCTGGTTGGCTTCCCTTGCTGTAGCACATGATTTCAGGTTTCGCTCTTGCCTGCTCGTTGATGGTTCTTTATTTCTCTGCACAATCATAGATAACTTTATATAGAGTGGGTGCATACTGTGCTGTCACTTATCAATAAATTTACTTGAAGATTTTCTACGAGTTTTAATGCGAAACTTAACCAAGTAAGGGATCATTTGGTATTGAAAGTGGAGGAGCTGGGAAAGTCTGTTGAGTTTCTTTCTGCAGAATATGATAGATTGACTAAAGCTCTGTCGAGATCAGGAAGCTAACTGAAGAAAATGCTTCGCTTAAGGAAAATCTCACAAAGCTGGAAGTGGGAAATAAAAGAAATTGTAATATAATTATTTCAATATCCTATTTATATTTTATTAATAATTCACATGATTCAATTGCACAGTTTTCACTCTACTAGTAGAGGTGTTCATTACGTTGTGTTGAATTATAATTAATCAATCAACAGGGTGGCAGATAATGTATAAAGAATACAAACACATTACACAACATCCTCTCTACGCTCACATCTCTCCTCTGGCATCATGCACACATTACCATATAGCCACATGAAAAGATAAAAATATTATACATATATAATTAGTGCACAAAAATATATGGAATATTCTTTAGATTTGTACCATAACTCCGAACACCTCTCCATCACATCTACCTATCACAACACCCACATCCTTAAAGTGATACAATAATAATATGCTACATATGTATATACATATAAATATACTTGAGTAGTTATCAATACACTACATTACATTACGTAAGGCCATTTGATATTTCAATTCTTAGCAGATTGCTTCGTGCACACGGCACACACGCCAGTCTCGCAATACATCATCCACACAACACTACTGTCTACAGCCGGTAAATGGTACTGTGTTGCACCGCACTGCACTATATAGATACAATACTAAAAGGGGCTGAAGCAGTTGCACTCATTTAATGGAACAGTGAGAGGCGACGGCGGGTGCAAGTGCGGGGTGATACGTTTTGCCAAGTACATTGTGGTCCCGCAGCACTACCTCTACTAAACATTTCAAACAACTACCTACATTGTGTTTAAACACAACAAACACTCACACATATAATTATACTAATACATACATATTATGTAGATAGACAACATAATATTGTAAGTGTGGAACTAAGAAGAAACAATATAGTGGATGTACCTACACAAATAGAGTGAGATAATAAAAAGCCGCCAGCTCACTCACTGTAAATCTACACAAGCTCCTGTCCACTCATAAAAATAGTAGCGATACAAGTAAATTATGAAATACAACCTAGAGGAGTGACATGACACTACATACATATCTCACAGCACAGGTTCACTAAATTGACATCATCACCATATAAGTACCTCTGTATGCACAGCCTGCTGGTGTGCACATACAAATGCATGCAGGCGTGTCACAGCGGGATGCACATATGATTATACACTGCACAACACCACAGGGTATCTCTCCACAAAAATGACAAGAGCCAAGACAACTTCAATAACAGAAGCCAAAGTCACTGTCAGTCTCGCTGGGAAGACCCCTCAGTACAAATATAAATATAAACTATGTTACAGTTGATTGATCTAATGTCCATTATTATATGCCGCCCGCATGCCCACTTGCTAGGTGCACAGCAGACAGCACTAAGGGCGCACTGCTATGCATACGGAGTGCTAGCCTCTAGCCACTAGCCATGGGGAGGAGGTTAAGTAGGGTTGTGTGCAGGATTAGAAGCTAACACAGAGGCAACTGCGGAAGAGGGGTGGTCCATGCTAAGACTGAGACTCAGAGGGAGGTGATGCTCCCCGGGCCCACTGCTCTCCAAAACAGTGTGATGGGAGGTACTCCTGCGGTGTCCCTTTTCCTTCATGTCTCGTGAGTTGGTCCTCCGGTGTCTTAGTACCATACTACTGTTCTCCAGAAGCCGCTTGTTCTCTTCCTCCAGGCCACGGTTGTGTCCAACAGAAGCCAAATCAAGGTTCTCTACGCTCTTTAGAGCCAATTGCTTTATTTGTTCAAAACTCACCTCCTTAGAATTAGAACGAGAATGGTGATTGTTATCGCGGGAGTTAGATCTGGAATGATTGTTAAAATCTTTGGAGGTAGTCCTGGAGAAAAGATTGCAATCTCTGGAGTTAGAGCGTGAGTGTCGGAGGTCCCTTGAATTGCTTCTGGAGTGTGTGTACTGAGCGTCATGGACTGTTTCCTCATCAGAGCGTATCTCCAGTTGGATTGTCTTGGAATCATTGCGCAAATGCTTGGAGGCAACTAGCACGCGGGAAGAAGAGGGTCGGGTAGTGGCCTTCAGGGAGTCAGAGTGTGTTAAACTCAGGGTAAAGCCCTCTGCAGGAAGTCCCATGTGGGAGCTGCTGCCAGACATCAATCCACTCATGTTTTCAATGCTGGGTTTCTCCTCAAATACTGTAATAAAGATACAGATTTTAAAACATGAAACATTCAAGTTGGTACATTCCACAACCTGACTACTTCAGCTTAGTGTGGAGTAGGGTGGATCATTTTTAAAATGTCCACTTTCTTATGGAGCACACTACTAAAAAGGTGCCAAATGATTTCAAAATGATATGCGCAAAAACATAATTTTTAGATTTAACAACTCTCTCTGCCTCTAGTTTGATGTCAAAGATTTGATAATACCGAAATAACAAAACCACAGTTCTCAATATAAAAATAAAAGTATAAAATGAGATGTCATTAGGTAATTAGAAAAAAAATTACATATTATAGAAAAAAGCATGTATCTAAGATTATTGAGATTTTGAGGCATCGAAGATCTCTTGGTAGAAAATTTATAGAATATTTATTGCTATAATTTATCTACTCAAGTACAGTGGTACCTTGACATACGAGTACCCCAACAAACGAGTTTTTTGAGATACAAGCAGTTGAGCGAGTGATTTTTTGCTTTGAAATACGAGCAAAATTTGAGATACGAGCTATTTGATGACACTTGCCTAACTCATTTCCGTAATATTCCGAAAGGGAGGAAAAAACAAACCTCCTTGGACATGTTTTTTTTTAACGGCCTACAGGTGGCGGCCTAAAGTGAGAAAAGCGTGGCGAAAAAGGCAGAGACCAGTGAAGAGAAAAGCAGTGACGAAAATTAAGCGAAAGTAACACTCCTAGGCTTAGGGAAGCCAAGGAACTACTCGGAGGATATAACTTCGGAAGAACCAAAGTATGCACTAACCTAAGTAAAACAAGTCTCAAAGCAGTAACGGGCTTCCTAACGGGTCACTGCAGGCTCAAGGAACACTTACGCAAACTGGGACTTGAAGAAGACGGTACTTGTAGATTTTGTGAAGAAGAGGCCGAGACTCCTCGACATCTCCTAGGGGAATGCAATGCCGTGGTATTTGCAAGAATCAAAGCCCTAGGTAGACACTGGGTAGAAGTGGAGTTTCCCACACCTTGGATCCCCTAAAGATCCTGGACTTCATAAGATGTCTGGGACTTGAGGGTGCGCTTTGACGAGCAACACCGGGAAAACTGAGTAGGGGTAGTACAATAGATCTTATAGGTCGCGGTGCATATTTTACCCCAACAAATAAAAAAAATACTCTTTATAAATCTAGTTTATTTCTTTACATTCTCTTTTATTACGTTTTGTACAATAATTGTCATTTATAAATACATTTTTCTTATTCGAAAACTAACAAAGATAACTGGGGTGACATTTTGGGGGCTTAACGGATTAATGGTAGTTCAATTAATTTCAATGGGGACATTTGCTTTGAGATACAATTAATTTGAAATAGGAGCAAGGTTGCGGAAGGAATTAAACTCATATGTCGAGGTAACCACTGTATTATTCTTTAAAACCATTTTGTATACAAATAGACAGAGTCACTGGAAAATTAGATTGTTCACATATATGTATTGTAAATTTCATATCTTTGACATTTTATATGTTTGTATTGTGGTTTAAATTTTTATATTCTGTGAGTGTATGCATTGTATTTTTAAATTTTAATAACTTTTATAATTTTTTATATCTTTGACATTAGTATATCGTCGTTGGTTCAATGAAACCTCTTATGTGCTCCAAACCAAATTTTACAGGGGATGCAAAAAAACTGTTTTAAAGTCCACAGATCAACAAATGTAATCAAAATTATTATCAAATTCATGTAAAATTTTAGACGTTTTACATGAAATTGATAATAAATTTGATTACATGGGTTAGTTGGAAGATATCGCGCTTCTGCGATAAACTCGCCCATTGCACAAATTTATTTGTCTGGTTCTACAATATTTATATTTTAATAATGTTGGTTTTTTTGTGCAATAAATTATTATTATTATTACATTTGTTGATTTGTGAACTTTAAAACAAATTTTTTGCGTCCCCTGTAAAATTTGGTTTGGAGCACATAAGAGGTTTCATTGAACCAACGACGATCTGTGTTTTGTTTTCAATTTTATTGATATAAAAATTATTTATACAGTACAGTGAAACCTCTATCTATCGTTCCTCGAATAATTGTTTTCCCATATTTGTCGTTATTTTTTACAATTCCGAATTAGTTTCATTCAAAACACGTAAAAATATATCGCATCCATCGTTTCTCTATATGATTTTATCGCATTGACCGTTTAAATTACACAAAAAAAATCGTATTTATGTATAAAAACATTGGAGAACAAACGAGAAAGAAAGAACAGTTTGTTGATTCTGTCTGCTGTCTTTTATGATAGTACGTCAGTAGGTAGGTACTTACAATAAAAAAGCAAATGACGATGAAAGATTACATACAGTATAAAGTTGGGTTTTAATGAACATAATGTGTATAGAGTGGATCGTAATGAACATACAAGTGGAAAATCGAGGGGAGGAGGGGTTTTAATTGCAATAAATAAATCTTTACAGAGCAAAAAACTACCTATTAAATCAAAGAATATTGAACAAGTGTTTGTATCTGTCAAACTTCCTCATGAAACGATTATATTCGGATGTACAAATATACCACCTAATTCGGATGTTGCTCTGTACAAAAGTTATCATAATGAAATAGAGTTCATTCGATCTAAACACATAGGAGAGAAACTAGTTTTAGTAGGGGATTTCAATTTACCTGACTGTAAATGGGAAACTGTGGTGGGAATAGATGAAGATCAATCCCAAATTAATTTGCAAATAGCTAACAATCTTAACAATGTAAAAGCTGCAGAGTTAGTAGATATGGCAAATTATTTTGGTCTTCTACAAATAAATAACATCGCTAACAACCAAAACAGAACTCTGGATCTGGTATTCTCTTCTGATCCCAATAATACATTTGTGCATAAATCATCCTCTGAATTGCTCCCATTGGATATCTTCCACCCTCCTCTTGATATCACTATTAGGTCTCAACTGTTTACTTCGAAGACTGAACCAATTGTAAAACTTGATTTCCATGGCGCTGATTATCTTTCTGTAAACAATTTCTTAAATAATATGGATTTTTCATTTTTACGGGGTAATACAGATTTCAACAGTGTGGTTGAACAGTATTATTCTAATTTGAATACTTGTATTGAAGAACATATTCCTAAAAAAAGTATAAAACCATCAAAGTATCCCAAATGGTTTAGTGCTGAATTAAAACACCTGGTATTAAAAAAAAAGCTTGCACATAAGAGATATAAGGAGACTTCAAATATTGATGATTATAACTATTTTTCTAACTTAAGAAGTGAATGCTCATCTCTATCCAAAAGGTGTTATACTCAGCATATGGCCACCATTGAGAACAGTTTGCCTAAGGATTCTCAGGGTCTTTGGAAGTATGTCAATTCTTTGAGGGAAGATCGAGTCGAGATACCTTGTAATCTCTTGTACAATGACCAATATTCAAATTCGGTCCAGAGTGCGGTTGATCTATTCGCTTCATTTTTTCAGAACGTTTACGATTTGCCTCTCTCACATACCGACTTCGATTTCTCCCCCGACACGACCATTGATCTGCCCAACTTAACAATTACCACTGACGAGGTCAAACGTGCGATTCTTGATTTGGACATCTCAAAAACTGCTGGTCCGGATGGTATTCCAAATGTATTCATAAAGAATTGCATTGATGTTATGGTTAATCATTTCCACATTTTATTTAATTTATCATTAAGATCTGGAAGTTTTCCAAGTATCTGGAAAACAGGATATATTTGTCCAATTTTTAAAAAAGGCGATAAGAATCTTATCACAAATTACAGACCAATTTGTATTTTATCGGCTATTCCTGAACTCCTTGAATCGATCATAGTTAAAAAAATAAGTCATTGTATTAACAAAATTATTACCACATCACAACATGGTTTTATTCCAAAAAAATCTACGCTCACAAACCTACTGTTAAATCAAAATCACATAGTGAATGCTCTTTCTGATAGAGGTCAAGTCGACTCCGTATACACGGACTTTTCGAAAGCTTTTGACAAGGTGTCACATGACCTGCTACTTCGGAAGTTACGTGGGTATGGAGTTGGCGGAACTTTTCACTGTTGGTTGGAGAGCTATCTTAAGAATAGAATCCTAAAAGTTAAGATTGGTAATTGTACCTCTAATCCGATTTACGCACACAGTGGAGTGCCTCAAGGATCGCACTTAGGACCAATATTGTTTAATATATTTGTAAATGACATAGTAAAGATTTTCGGAGATATAGAGGTCTTGTTATTTGCAGACGACTTGAAGCTATATAAAACTATAAATAGTAATAACGACTGCCTCATATTGCAAAATAACCTAGATAATTTGAATAACTGGTGCAGAGAAAATAGACTTAATCTAAATATAGCAAAATGTCAGGTTTTTCGATTTTATAAAACCAAATCTCACATTACTTTCAAATATTCCATTGATGATGTTGAACTCCAAAACGTATCAAGCATACGAGACCTCGGAATCACATTCTCTGAAAATCTTACTTTTAACTTGCATATAGAGGAAACTGTTGGCAGAGCGATGAGAACTTTGGGTTTTGTTTTTAGACTCACTGTAGACATGCGGTTGATTCAGTCTCTCAGATTATTATTTGTATCCCTGGTGAGGCCCCTGTTGGAATACAACTCAGTATTATGGTCTCCTAACTACGCCATTCACATCAACAGCATTGAAAGGGTGCAAAGAAAATTTTTGAGGCTCGTCAACTATAGGATGGGTATACCGGTTGAAAATATTGATTACCCAGCTCTTATGGAAGAACTTAGGCTACCCAGTCTAAAGAATCGCAGAGAGATAATCGATCTTTGTTTCCTGCACAAATTAATAAATGGCGCAATTAATTCCCCAGACCTCCTCGCACTCATTCAGTTTAATGTTCCTACCAGATGCACTAGACAGTCGGTACTATTTCGAGAGCACAATGTGAGAAACAATTATTTGTTTCACTCACCGATGGTTCGTATACATAGACTGGGTAATTTGGTGGGCGACTGTACTGACATCACTGCCGACAGTTTTCAGAAATATAAAACTGACGTGATCAATTATTTTCTTCAAAATATGTACTCTGACAATGGGCATTCATTGGATCGTTAGAAGAAAATGACAACATACTTGACATCTATTTGTGATTGGTTTTGCTCTATTTGTTGATGTCTGTTCATGTCTAATTGTTTTTTTACTGTATATGTTTACTTTATCAATAACATTTAAATTATCATTATTGATAATTAATTTTATTTCTTGACATATTTTTTACATGCTTATGTACTTGTTTGTATTGACTTACTTATATTGACATACCAAAATTGAATTATTCATATTGACCTTATTCATATACAATTTTTTGTTATTGTTTTTACATTATCTTGTTGTTAATCTTGTATTGTGGTGTATTGTTTTGTATATACTGTGATTACTTGGTTTTTTTGTTGTTGTTGTTGTTGTTCCTTAGGTACACTTTTTTTGCTAACATGTAAAAGGCTCACGCCGTATATTGTATAAATAAATAAAATAAATAAATAAAAATAAATAAATAAAGTATGATTTTGCTCTCCATGCAGCTTTCTTTTTTATTTTGTTACTATATTTTTTATTTCAACAAATTGATTTATAACTTTTGAAACATGTATCATTTTTATAAAACCTATATACTCGTGTGTACCTACAATCATATTAAAAATTAAAATACATATTAATGTGATTTTTTTCTATACTCCCGCATTCATTGTTTTCCCGCATCCATAGTTTATTTCAATAGGTCCCTTCAAAAACGATAGATAGAGGTTTCACTGTATATCTATAACACGCTTATTCTGTAGATAAATAAATAAATTTAGTCTAACACTTTTTTCTTCTGCTAAATAATTTCAATTTGACCAACCTTCATTATCTTAAGTGTTGGCACATGTGATGCAATTTCAAAGTTGTAAATAATTTGCAAATGAAACTTTATGAGTAAATTAAGAATATAAAGAGTCCTATTATCATCCGGATACCAACAAATACCTACCTAGCTATACCTACCTATAAGTTAAAATTATACTAGGTAGGTACCTACATGAAACATACTGGAGGCTGAACATGATATGTTATCCTAATCAAAATTTACATGTATTTTTATAACACTATTTGCCACTTTTTCCTTAGGCACAGGCCTGGCAGAAGATAAAATCAAACTTAAATTTTCTCTATAAACGGATCACGGGATCCACCTTTGTGTACGCTTACAACATATAAATAGTGTGACTGACTAGACATATAAAGTAGGTACGTATTATATAATGTATTCATCAAATGAACTGACACTTATCTAAGCTGATGATGGAACCAGCAATATCCTTGGAAGGGTCAAGTGGAGAGCAATACTCGAGAGACTTCCTTCTCCGTACCAACCACCAGTCCATGAGGAAGATCCCTAGAGCCAGTATCTTGATCCCTCCACACAATCCAACGTACCTGAAACATTTTAAATATACGTACCAGTCAGAATATATATTCGAAAAATCTTTTATCGGATTACTCCGTGTACATGGATTATTACCCAAATGGGCATATTTCCGACGTTTCGGCTGAACACGGTCAGCCATAATCATGGAATAATATTTAATACATAAATAGAGGTAATTATAAATAAAAAAGTGGAAAAAATATATAAAAGTAAAGGTGCAAAGAGAAAATATGTACTTAAATATGTAAGATAATTAAGAGGTAATGAATACGTAGTAATGATATAAACATATATACAAATATAAATAAGTTATAGTAAAGAATAAAATAAATTATATAAATAAAGAACAAATTTAGCTATAGTAAAGAATATAACAATAGAATACGTATTAATATGTAACGGAGTTATTAGTAGATGTAAAAATAGCGAAGTATTTAAATAAAATAAACACACATTATGTATGCTGCGTACCTATATCTGAACTGCTCTATGTCATAGAGGAGACAGCGCCCACCCTTCTCTCCGCAAGTGCTCTTCCACAGCAGACACGTGGAGTCAATGAGGTTCCCAAATAGAATGGGTGCCGGAATGTAGCCAAACAGTCGCACAATGACAAACTGCATTCCCAATGCAAAAGATCTCTCCTCTTCACTCACCGACCTATCCATGAACACATACCATATTACATATATTTACATTATATGTACCTACCTACACACAAATTACAAATCTCAGATTCAGTGTAATCTATTTATTCATTACATAAACACAAACAAATAAAATAAGCATCAATGATAGACTTAAATACACATGTAGTAGATTAGATGGTACCTTAGTAGTAGTAGTAATAGTAGTAGTAGTAGCAGTGTCATATATTTACATTATATGTACCTACCTACACACAAATTACAAATCTCAGATTCAGTGTAATCTATTTATTCATTACATAAACACAAACAAATAAAATAAGCATCAATGATAGACTTAAATACACATGTAGTAGATTAGATGGTACCTTAGTAGTAGTAGTAGTAGTATAGACTGCAATTATACTATACTATACTATACCCTCACGCCATGTCCCAAGTGGGGTAGGCAGAGAGAACGGAACGCCAAACAGATCTATCTTTACACACTTCCTTCGCTTCCTCCACATTCATACAGTTCTGCAATTATTCACTAATTATTATTAATTTAATGATTCTCTCTAGTGTGGTAGCTAGTCATATCCTTATGCATGTTTATATTGTATGATTGTATGTAATTGTGATCAATATTTCATTACAGGAATATACAATACACAATACATAAAATAAAAATTAGCTGGTTCAAACATTACAAAGTAATTTTTGTTATTTTTTAAGCCTTGGTTAAGTGCCAAGACTCACAGCCATATAGAAGGATTGGGATGATGCACGTATTGAACAAGCGACATTTTGTCCTGATGCTGAGTCGACGCCTTCCAAACTTTGTTCATGTTATTGAATGCCCCGCTAGCTGCTCCTATGCGGATTGGTAATTCCGACCGGAGATCACCCTCTGGCGTTATGGTTGCTCCCAGGTACCTGAATTTACTAACCTGACATATTTGGGGAATTACCAACCATTAGTGGGGTGTGAGTACTCGTGCATGTACTATTACATATGTACTACGTTT
Source organism: Athripsodes cinereus (assembly GCA_947579605.1). NCBI lineage: Eukaryota > Metazoa > Arthropoda > Insecta > Trichoptera > Leptoceridae > Athripsodes > Athripsodes cinereus. The sequence goes on along the minus strand of OX388311.1, from coordinate 33,246,050 downwards.
TACCAGCGTTGATACGAAGGCCAAGGCATAAGGAATTTTCATAAAGAGCATTAGCGTTGCGCTGTAATCCGTCCACAGATGTATCAAAAAGGGCTAGATCATCCGCATATTCAAGATCGTGCAGCACTCCCACAGACGTCTCACTGTTTTCACGCTGTGATAAAGGCACACCGCCAGGGCCTAGAATAGATTTTCTGAGCAGGTAGTCCATAATTATGGCAAAGATAAAAGGTGCCAATACACAGCCCTGCCAGACTCCAGTGGTGATCCTGAAGGTGTCAGTTGGACCACTTGATGTTCTGACAGAACATTCAGAGTCCATATGCAGGACTTTGATCATGGTTACCACCTTGGGTGGGACGCCATACGCGGCCAGTATTTTCCATATGGTTGGTCTGTGGGGGTTGTCAAAAGCTTTTTCGTAGTCAATGAAGCAACATGCAAGCGGAGAGTTGAACTCTTGCGACTGTTGGAGTATGCATCTGGCACAGAAAATTGCGTCCGAACAGGACTTGCCAGGCACAAATCCACATTGTTGCTTTCTCAGAGATGCCAACACTAGTTTTTGAATGCGACTCGATATGATTTGTGAGAGAACTTTACCGGGCACACTAAGTAGTCTACAACCCCAGTCATAATTACTTTTTCCAGGTTGTCATGCTCTCTTCTTGCAATGTGCCCGAAATATCGCATAGTAGGTATATTTTGCATTAATACATTAGTCTCCAACTTATACAAAAATAAGTATTGCTATATTAGAAATATCTTCATAAAACAATGAATTAAGAAAATGTACACCTGTGCTTTCTCTCCTGCACCAATAGAGATATGATAATGAGGATTGGTGACAACATATCTAGGTACATGGTTAGTTATAGATAGGTACAATAGGTATATTTCTTTTACTATTATTTAGGCATTCCATACAATATTGAGTGATTTTGCAATAACAAAAACAAAATTACAAAACAAAACTGCAAAATAACATCCTACCGCAACTATGCATTAGAAACAAATATAAAATCAAAAATGTTACAACGCAACCAATACAATACTTCTCTATGTATATATCTACACATGTAACACAAGTTACTTTTATAATAAAAATATTAATTTGTAAGGACGGATTTTTAAAGTACAGTGAAACCTCTATCTATCGTTCCTCGAATAATTGTTTTCCCGTATTGGCCGTTATTTTTTACAGTTCCGAATTAGCTCCATACAAAACACGTAAAAATATATCGCATCCATCGTTTCCCTATATGATTTTATCGCATTGACCGTTTAAATTACACAAAAAAATCGTATATATGTATAAAAACATTGAAGAGCAAGCGAGAAAGAAAGAACAGTTTGTTGATTCTGTCGGCTGTCTTTTATGATAGTAAGTCAGTAGGTATAATAAAAAAGCAAATAACGATGAAAGATTACCTACATACAGTATAAAGTATGATTTTGCTCTCCATGCAGCTTTCTTTTTTATTTTTTAACTATATTTTTTATTTCAACACATTGATTTATAACTTTTGAAACATGTATCATTTTTATAAAACCTATATACCTACTCGTATGTACCTACATATTAAACATTAAAAAACATATTAATGTGATTTTTTCTATACTCCCGCATTCATTGTTTTCCCGCATCCATAGTTTATTTCAATAGGTCCCTTCAAAAACGATAGATAGAGGTTTCACTGTAGTTACTTTCAAAAACTTTGCAACACTTGTATGCACACTATTGTCACAAGAGATACCTACTGTAAGTTTATAGGGAACAAAGTAGGTAAGTACTGTGTTGCCGGATCTCACCAGTGAATTGATCTGTAGGTACCTACCTACCCACCCACGTGGTGAGGTGAGTTGTAGATGTACCTACCTACGCATCATCATATCACTCACCTGAGCACAATCATTAGGAGGGGCATCTGTGTGACAGCCACAATGAAAGTCATGAAGAAGAGGAGGATGAGGAACGGAAATATGGTGGTGCAGGGCGGCGAGCAGGGGCCCGCAGTGGCCACAGGCACCACAGTCACTTCTGCAAAATCTTCCCGCAGAGCAATCGAAGCTGCTGCTGAAGAACCTCCCGCACCTGTGATCAGAGCTCCCCCGGCCGGACCACCACCCAGGACTCCAGGACTGTTACCATGCACGCACGCACAGTTAGTATAATTAGAACGAGAAGAGAAAGCAGTACATCCAGCGTGACATGGAGAAAAATAAGTGAGCCCATTGTTGCCACACACTGGCTCCACATCAGTCATGCTGCACGAGCAGCCAAAGTTGCAAGCTGCTGTCAGGTTCACTTGGAATGGCTCTGAGCGGGATGTGCTGCAATACACACATCAAATATAGGTAGGTAGGTAGGTATATTATAGCCTATAATATAACATACCTATAATACATATATTATGTAGATACCCTACCTGTTGTAATATGGGATAGTAGTGCCTGCCATCTTTACATTGTCACAGCCTAAGAAGAAGAGCAGAGTGTAACAAACCAAGCAGACTGTGTTACATATGATAACAAACTGCACGGCTCCCTTGGGCCGCAGTTCCAGTCTCTTGAGCAAACAACCTCCCATGAAAATACCAATACAGGCACCCGGGATGGCTATGGAACCTGCACAAACAATTTGTTTTCAAAAATCATTTTTACTAAATTCACTGCAAAACAATGTGACAATGAAGTTATGAGGAGATTCATCCCTAAGAACAACAAAAGAAGACACAACATTAACTTAGTAAAAGAAACATAATCAACTTTATGATATGCGTAATACAGATACATATATTATGTAGGTGAGAGTGTGACAACATTTGTGCAGTAAGTTGCACACTTACATATAATATCATTTACATATTATAATATGCATAAGATATGTATGTGTGACGCACACACACACAGTTACCTGTAAAGACACTGGCCTGACTCTTCCCCAGGCTGAACTGAGTTTCCAAGTATTTAGGCAGGAAGACCACAAATCCCGATACAATGACTAACTCCATGCAAGCTCCAAGACAGGTCACCACATATACAGGATTGCACACTAGACGCCACATGGATACGGGAATATCTGGAAACAAAACAAGTCTAGACGTGTAACTGTCTACAATACAATAAAATGCTACAAAGGAAAGTAGTGTGTGTACCACTAAGTATTCACTAAGTACTATACCTTTGATATCCCTTCCATAAGCAGAGTCTGGAGGCTTGTTGCTCTTAGAGGAAGGAGCAGAGCCAGTGACTATGCCAGCAGAAGTTTTCTCTCCAAGTTTCACTTTTTCTTTCTCCTTGGACAGCTCTTTCGGGAAGGAGAAGAAGGGAACAGCCATCAATATAAGCATAAGGCCACAAAGTAAAAAACCTCCCCACCACATGCCTACCCAGCGGTGATCTTCAGGTTGAATGGGGAGCCCCCCAGCTCCGAGGCTTGGGCCCCCTGCCAATGAGTCCATGTGAAAGGATAACAAGTACGCACCCAGCAAGAACCCTAAAACAGGTCCAAATGCTGCCATGCTGTACATACAACCTGAAAGTAAACATACAATCTATGTATTTTTATTTTTTTATTTTATTGATTATCCAAGCAAAACATAGTCATTCAGTACG